>CAJNJA010042575.1:0-19298 GCA_905231915.1 Symbiodinium necroappetens | reverse complement strand
AACTGACCATGGCGTGAGACCGAAACTGACCATGTCCTGATCCGAAACTCTACCGGAAAACTCAGCACCGAAACTACCCTCGAAAACCCTGAAACTCACAACTTCCCTCGTGTGATCATCGACAACTTGCGACTTGCCAGCCACCAGTACACGCAAAACACGACACCCGAATGTGAATGCCGAAGCCATCGGCTGCTGGAGACGACTCAAGTCATGTCGGGGCAACCGCTCGCTCGTTGCTTGAGTGAGCGCCCCACCATCCGTATCATCGCTGATTTCTATAATCTCAGGGTGCAAGGGCATGTTGAGAGCCTCAGATCTTTGCCACAACATGCCTTCAAGAACGCAGCCGTTCTCTTTCCTATCATTGACACGTGACATGAGACTTTGTGACTCTACACATGTCATCGAGCCCTTTGCAGATCTCCTGGTCCTCAAATAGGTACCCTAGCCAGCCTGCCATGCCTTTTCATCCAGTATCAAGGATTTCCTGTGAAACATATGGTCCTCACGAGCGAATTCGGCAGAGCTGCTCGATTGCCAGCCAGATCGAGAAGTGCGGACGCAGAAGATCGCAAAGAGTACCTGCGACCTGCCAGCATGAAGACTTTGATAGTCCGATTGATACAGAGCAGTCCGAGCCTGGATGGAATGGGCCATGGATGGTGACCCGGTTGCTCTCCACCGTCGCATCGTAGTAGAGCTCGGCCTCGATCCGATTCAACCGAGCGATCATAAGGCAAGCTTCTGTGCATACCGGCACTGAGAGTGCATTGTTCTACGCGTTCATGCCTCTCTCTAGTGCGTTTTATAGTGACCACCTGTGGTGTTGCGACATCTCTCGCTGGATGGCTGCAACTTGAGAGTGATCGGAGGGAGCCTCGGTGTCTGCATCGATCAGCTCAAGCATTCCTGCAAGCTCGACATGAGAGCAGTCGTAGTTGTTGCCGCTGTCGTAGTCGTAATAATCACAGTCATCGTAGCAGTAGCAGGAGCTGCAGTAGACGTCGTCATTTGTAGTTAGTAGTCAGTACATAGCAGTTCGTAGTTGGTAGTCCATAGTAGTTCGTAGTTAGTAGGTGTTAGGCAGTAGCTAGTAGTGGCAGCAGTGGCAGTAGTGGCAGCAGTGTCATTAGTGGCCGTAGCGGTAGTGGCCGTAGTGGTAGCAGCAGTAGTAGTCCTCGTCGTGGTAGCGGTGGTGGTAGTAGTAGTCGTCGTCGTCGTAGTAATAGTAGTAGGACTAGTAGTAACAATAATGCATGGTAGTGGTAGTGGTGGTGGTAGCAGTAGTAGCAGCAGCAGCAGCAGCAGTAGTAGCAGCAGTAGGAGTAGTAGTAGTAGTAGTAGTAGGAGTAGTAGGAGTAGTAGGAGTAGTAGGAGTAGTAGTAGTAGTAGCAGCAGCAGCAGTAGAGGTAAGACGTAATAGTACTAGCACAAGTACCTGTACTATTGCTAGTACCAGCCAGTACTGGTGAGCTAGTAATGCTGGTAGCAGTAGTAGTAATCGGCCAACCCCAAAGTTGTGTGCCTCACCGAAACCCACAACCCTGAATCCAAAACATCCTCAACCCTGGTGGGGTAGACTGTGTGCAAAAAACCTAGAGCAAATCAGCAAGAGCAGTGTAGGAGAGGAGCAGGAGGGAGAGGTCGTCGTCGTGGCGGTGGCGTTTGTCGTCGTGGTGGCAGGAAGAGGATGACGTTTAAAGTGCGCTGCTGCTGATGTTCCTCCCTTGCTGTTGATGCTGCGATGCGGGCAGCAAGAGCGATGATATGGGCGTTTAGGCCACTCTGAAAAATCAAACTTTCGCTGCGACGTTATGCTCGACCTGATCATGGCGCAAGCAGGTCCTCTGTTGCCAATCGCACCCTCGAACATGACAGCCTCTGAGAAGATCAGTGTCACCGTGCCGTGCGGCTCTTCCTGAGAACTTCGGAAGGTGCCGGGTTTCGCCCACGGGCTTAGCTGTGCTGCAAGTTGCCTAGCATGCTGCACCCTTTCGATGGCAGGTTCTCAAAGGCAGGCAAGTCTCTGTGATCTGCACAGCGAGTACCACCTGAAGAGAGGAAGCATCTGAAGCAGGCAAGCCCCACTGCGACTTAAATCGTTACTTTCGCGAGGAGAGCGTCGCGCACCGGACTGGGCCCAACAGTCTCGTCACAGTCTCCCGATCATGTCGCAGCCCTACGTTAAGCCAATGCATATCTGCAGCTTTGATGCTGGAGGGATGATGTCGCCCTCTTGGATGGAGAAACCTCAAACGGAACGCTGAAGAAGCAGCACGGCCCACGCTCATGGCAGCATTCATGATAGGAATCACGCACAAAGGAACAAAGAGCCCAACAAAACTAAGGATTATGAAAATGTATATGTGAATAACCCGAATGACAACAGTCGGGCAACAATTATAACAGTCCTGATGAAGCATTGTATGTTGTGTGCAGATATATCCTAGTCCTACTCCGCACGGAGCTACATGAGCTACTCGATCCCCATATCTCAGTTCCGCATGGATCTATCTCATGGATCCGTGCACAGGGTGCCTCTTCGAGGATATTATGTTTGCTTTTGGTGGGTCATGTGTGAGCAAGTGAGTGAGTGAGGGAGGGAGTGAGGGAGCGGAGAGGGAGCATGAACGCATGAGTGGGTGTGAGGTGAGGGGGGCGGGCAGGTGGGTGGGCGCATGGGTGGGTATGTGCATGTGCGAGCGCCCGCGCTTGCAGGTGCAACCGAGTTTATGCAAGAGCAATGCTTGTATCACTGCACACTGTATCAATGGATTGTTTAAGTACGAGGCCACGCTGCGTCCGCGTGTTGCAGGCTTTTGGTGTGACCCACACAATATTGCACAAACACTCCTGCCCTGCCCCCTTTTGCCTGGGCTCTTTGTTAATTTATTCTAATCGACGGGATGCTAACCCCCTAGCCGAGTAAGTCGACAGGAGTGAAAGTATGGTTCGTCACGTTCCTTGGGGCAGTTGAGCACAGCAGAAGGTGGCCTCCCCACTCCAGTCTTGAAGGAACCCTGAAGAACCAAGATCGGAACTCCAACACCTCCAATCAACGAAGGCCGATACTTGGGACCGCATGCATTGCGCCGCAGGGTCCCTCTGTCCAGTCCAACTGCTGCCGATCTCGCTGCTGGCATGCTGCCGAACAGTCAAAAACTAGGGACTACTGCTTCCTGACCTTCACATCATTACCTCCTCCATGACCTTCACCACCATCATTGTTCCTTCCAGTGCAGATCAGGCACTCCCACCATGGTAGGCCGCGGCCGCCACCGGCCGGCCCTCTGCAACGAAAAGGCCCTCCTCGGGCGAAAGAAAGTGGCGAATTACAAGACTTCGCGCTCGTGCTTTTCTACGTGGCCTGCTCAGACGCAGCAGTTCGAGGTGTGTCGTTTATTTCAGCCTATTTCTCGTCAGCTTGTAGCAACACGTGACGCCACTTGCAGCCATAATCATGGATTGGAGAAACTTTATCCGACACTTGAAATGCTTCTGTCTTGTCTGGCTCTAGCCGAAACCCTCATCGTCGAATTCAACATCTGCAGCACCAGTCGCCGGCATCACCAGACGAATGCTCTGGCCGAAGGCAAGGACCTAGTGCAAAAGGTGCTGCATCCAGGTTCTTATGCGCGTGGTTTCATGCAAGGCATGCTTGCAAAGGAGACAATACACGTCACTACGATGTCCCAGGTCTGCCGTTAGCCTCCTGCTCTGCACACATCCGACTTCCGAGCGAGTCAGCACTCAGAAATGCTCTGCAGTGAACCTGCGGCAGCCGCCAGGTGACGATCCTTAGATCACGAGTGACCTCTCAAGTGTCTGCTCGTTCCCGCTCACTTGCACAAAAGGCTTTGGGCGGGTTATAAGTTACAGTATATTAGTGGAGGCCCTGAGCCCTGCCTTCGCCGGACATCGGCGAATCGGCGCACGTCCAGCGATGCGGCCGAACCGTCCGCGAAGGTTGCCAAAGAACAGCGCTCGGGATCCTCGAGGCTCAGAATGCTCCGACTCTCTTCAAGGTTCGTTGATTGCGAAGGCCAGGATCTCGAGATTTCAGACTTCGGGGGGAACACCCCGCGGCCACTGATCACCGACCCATCCTCGTGTGAACGCGTCGCATCGCAAAAAAGAAGGCTGCCCATTCCCACGACGACCTGCATCAAGACCGGACCGGTGCATTCACACAAGACATGCAGCCGGCAAAATGCTGGTGAAAGAGCTGCCTTCAGCTTCATGCTGGGGCAGTTGCTGACAGTTTGCACCGCAGCTCGACAGAAGGCAGACTGAGCATGGTTGAGGACGCCCTCAGTGCCTCCTCACTGAAGTACATCGTGATCGACGTGTCGGCGGCCACATACCTCGGGCACGGCACTATCAGTGGGAGAAACCCTGACAAACAGAACTGTCTCAAAACGCTTTTCGCCAAGTGGCTGCGCCCCTGGCGCTGGGAAGCAGCCATCAGGGAGCACCCTTGGCCTTAGAGTTCCAGGCAATCCTTCATCTTCTTCTGTCAACTGGTGTCAGAAGGCTAAAAGATGGCAAGGCAGCCGTCCACGCATCAATGCCTCGCACTGCCCTGCTCCCGCCTCGCGATATCGACAGTGGGATCCTCGCCGGTGTCGATTTCCAGTTCGTACTGGGCAAGGGGCCCCGCCAAGCTGCCTGTGAAAGCGGGAGCAGCTTGCGAGCAGCTTCGAAGCAGCATTTGGAACCATCATCCGATGGCCTCTCTGCAAGGACTCTGCCCTGCGGCCCGAGCCTGGTCGGCTGTCTGCGCCCATGAAGCTGTACGGGGGTACGACGACCTTCCAGGGGCCAAGACACACTCAAGTCTGGCTGCGTCTGCTTCTGCCTGTTTCGATGCCGACTCCAACTCCTTCATTCCCTGTCCCTGCCGGATATGCATTCCTGGAAGGTCCCCGCTGCCTTCAGTCTGCGGGGCAGATCGTCCGGGAGAACAACTCGAAACTCCACAAGGCCCGGAAGCAAGACGAAGCTGCTGGCATCCCTTGGCGGCACTGTCTGGGACCATGGAAGCTTTAGGACGTGGCACTGTGGAAAGCCTGGCAAGGCCAGCGCACGGCCGACAGAAATCCCATGGCTAAGGCAGGAGCCAGGGCTCCACATAGACGCTCAGAACGGTGTCGCTGTCGTTCATGGGCTGCAGCAAAGGCGCGGTGGGCACGGCTCGTGTAATTTTGGGGGACCTAAGCATAGCTGAAAAAGTGCCTACCATGCTTTGAAAGCCCAAATAGGAGCACATGTTGAAACTGTTGTGACACCACAAAGCAACCCTGCACGCGAGTCACCTCCTGCAGCTCTTGCACTCACAAAGCACGGCCTGCAGGTTGTCGCAGTCGAAGCTCGTGCCACAATCCTGGCGAAAGAAGCACATCTCTCAGAGGCTCCGACAGGCTGTGGAGATGACGCCCTTGCACAGATCCCGAGCCACTATGCGCAACAGCTCGAAGCACTATCTGGTCGCAGACTTGGTTCAGCTATGTGCGGCTGAGAAGCCCAGACTTTCAGATCTTCTCGCATCAGCGTCGTGCCGGGGAGCTTAGCATCAAGGAAATCACTCTTCACACGAGACCAGCACAAGGGAGTGCAGAGGTTGCTGAACATCGGAGCTCCTGAAGTGCTAGCTGCTAGAACCTGCTAGAACCCAGAGATCTCTAGCAAGACCCCCAAATCAAGCCAGCTCAGCTGAAGCATTCCTGAGAGCCCAGCAGAGCCGTTCTGATAAACTCGCTGCGTGAAGTACAGAAAGCCCGTAACCAGAGTTTCCTTCGTGGATTTTGAATATGCGGCCGCTACGTGGGGAGCCGGGGACTCGTGCAGCAGTAGGATTACGCTGCAATGTGCAGACTGAGAGGCAGGAGTTGATGAGTTGATCGCAACCATGTGGGTCGCCCGTAGGATCTGGGCCAAATTGGCACAGCGTTCGACGTGCAATCCGAAAGCTCTGCCAGGGCATTAGACTCTGCCGTTGAGCAACACAGTTCTTTCCGCGTGAGCGTTTGACAATTTATGGACTTTGACTGCTGATGGCCTCTGGAGCACGTGTCACGTTCTCATCTACATCGAACCTGCCAGTGAGGGGAATGAGGACAAGTCTAAGTCTGAGTCCTCGAGTTTCCCTCCAACCTCCAACTGCCGGACCCGGTGACGTTAGAATCCAACATGGGCCTGAGTACCAACACAACGGTGCTTCTCATTGAAGTCAATTTTGCCAAAGCTTAGTTGAATTATTATAGTTCAATCCAAGACTGAGCAAGCTGCAGCGGATTGTCCATCATGTCATACAACACTCCTGGCTCACTGGTGGTAAGTACGTACCTCGGATGTTCAGCAGCTTGCACAACAGACAGGTCATCTTCCAGCGCAAGGCTGATTGCAGAACATAGATGGCATAGATGAAATGTGCATCAATGCCCTTCGTGCAGCTGGCGCTTCTTACACCTACATCCTCGATAGGGCTTCGGCGTAGCTCCCGTCAGATCCTGGCATGCGCCTGCAAGGCAGGGCCAGCACGGACAAGGCCAGGTTCCGAACGCCATGTTGCATGCCGCGGCCATTTTCTGTGCGGCTTCGGCTTTCCCGCTCGCTTCACAGCGTCATCCTCAGCATTGAGGATGCAAAGCATGCTCGCAAAACTATTCCGGTCTGCAGCTCTCTGCTTTGCCCTTTGCCACTCCTGACCTCGGAAGCGATAATTTTGCCAGGGCACCGGTGCACCTGTCAGTGCTGCGAGCGGCACAACAGTTCTTTCTCTCTTACTTTCAGGGTCTATAAGGCAAGGCTTGGGCTGATCTTGTCTACTCATCCAATCACCCCTGTACGGGCTACGACTGTCCATGGCTGTACTAGCACCTGCAGTTCCGACGTCCAGCCATAGAAGTTCACCCAGCTTGGGGTCCGCTCCTGACAACAAACCGCTTCGAACTCAAACATCCAAGTCAGCCTAGGTTGCGGCCGATCTTTACACTCTCCGTCCTTCTCGTGCTGTAGCTCTGGGCTAGACGTTTCAAGATGGAGCCCCCATATGTCCATGTCCAGTTCCCCCGCAGGTGTTAGCAGCCTGGGATGCAAACTGCTCAACCGATGCAAACCTCTGTAGGTGCATCGGCTTTACCTAACGTCTGGATATGAAAGACAGGACCGAAGTGCACTGTGCATATCTGTTGCAACAGACGCCCTCGGATGCCGCGGAACGTGAAGTTGAAGGCTTCTTCTCTGCCCCGGCTTGGGTTCACGCCACCCTCGGCAAAGAGCCTCGCACGGGTTCGGTGAACAGGAACCTCCATGGCCCCTTGAAACTGTTCGTGCTCTACGAGCCAGTGCCGGCAGGCAGCAGGAACAAGCAGTCGCAGTCCATGCGCTTGGGCGGCAGCTGTTCGGACAAGTGGTCTATGTCCACCTCGGTACTGAGCTTGGGCAACACACATGACACGTCTGCAAAGACATGCAGTCGCAAAAAGCTAGCTACTAGCACGGCGGCCAATCGCAATCCAGCGGCAGCATGCTTCGAGTCAGCCACATCCTCCATGGAAGCGAATCGTCCGAAAGACCATCGTCTGATGGCCGACCTCACGGTCACTGCCACGCTTCGTCTCAGTGGTCCCACCCGACACGAGATGTCCCGACGAAGCTCGAGATTCCAGTTCTTGCAACATACCTCCACCGACGACAGTAGAAACAGTAGTGTGTAAGCAAGGGAGCTCCGGATCGCATTCCAATATTCTGCCTCGTTCGGGTTCCTCTGTTGGCTACGACTCGGTCGCTTGCATGATCCTGCACTGGCACGTCATTAAAAGCATGACAATAACATGAGAAACGTCGTAATGTCTTGGCTGTGTTCTTTCCAAGAATTGAAATCCGATTTCCCGCCACTCTGAGACTCTATCCCACGAATATGTGCCAGGTGCCAGGGCAATGCAAGGCTAGTTTGTAGGTGGCGTTCCTACAGCACAACCATTGGAAAGAGCAACCCTGACGTAGCAGCCCAAGCAGCCGGGGGGAGAGCACCAGCATCATGTTGGGTGGGCCGCGCACGGAGACGTGCGCCTTCCGCAGATCCTCACCTTCAAATAGGAACATCTCAAGTTGGGAAGATGATGGAAGGCCTAATTCCTCACTGACCTTGCATTGTGCCCATGCTCCACACCCTCAATCTCTTAACAGTAAGACGGGTGTGGCAGTCCTGCAACGGACACGGGGACTGATGCCAGCTGGACCTTGCATGGCACGGCACTGACATGGATTCCGCAGCGAACCACCAGCAGACCGACACACTTGCTGCAACTTACTGCACCCCTTGCAACCAAACGAGCTAATAAAGCCCACATCAAAGGCAGAAGCATAAGCACTTAGAAAGGGCCTACCCTTGACCAAATGTCCTAGCTTGACTTGTCTTGGACAAGGCACGTCAATCCCGACAGGAACCTCTGGAGCGGATCTCTTTGCCCAAGCACCGCCCGTCAGGAGCCACTTCATGGGGAAGGGCAGCGGCACTTGACCGTAGAGCCTCGCGTTTGCACAAGTGGTGGAGGCTGGAAACGGCTGGAAACAGCACGATGGGCAGTTCGCAAGGATGTCTCCTGGGTCTGCAGCCAAGGCTCCCAATGTTGTTGTCGTGAGGTTCCGAGCCATTCGGAAGGCCGTATGGCGCGAACTTCCGCATGGTGTCCAGAGAGTTCCAGTCCTGGGAAACCTGGCTGCACACGCCTTTAACTCCCCGGCATCTTCGCATGTCTTCAGCCTAGACTGGTTGCACCACCGCAGGCGCGGCCCATGGCCAAGACTGATTCCCCTGTGCGGTGCGGCCTGCTGGACAACCCAAGCCAACGAGTCAAGCAGCAGTCCAGATGCCGCTCTCCATCGGCTCCCAGTGTGCTGTGGCCGTCCCGTTCTCCTCCGCGATGCAGGCTCTTTCTGCAGCTTTGGGACGCAGGTGCCCTGTCCTCCCTGCCCCATCTAAATGAACACAAGCTTAGCTCGTTTGCACAGACACAGACTCAAACCTTTCAGACTAAACGCAGAGCAACCGTTGTCCCTTCTAGGGATCACTGCTGCTTTGGCTGCTCAACGCCGATACTACACCGTGTCAAGTTAATCCAATGGCCTCCAGAGTCCAGGTGGCTTGGGATCGTGCTGTGTGCCTGAGGTATCATCCACCGTCGTCAAGAAAAAATGAGAGCCTTGCAAGCACTGGGCCACGGCACTGGTAGACGATGCGCTTGGGCCGGTCGTAGCTGTACGGGAAGATCCAGAGCCTCAGCTAGCCCGGCCTGAATCTGCTCTGCGCGGCCCCCCCTCGCCGGACACGCCGAGGAACGCCAGACCAAATGCCATGGCAAAGGTAATCAGACAGAGCATCTTCGTGGCCCAGTGAGGAACGGGCCTTGATGGGAGCTGACAGATTCAGCCTACACACGGCAGCCGTCGGATCTCCCAACCACCCGACTGCCATAGCTTCAGCTGCAGGCACAGTATGAAGCGCGCCGACAAGGACAAGAAAAGCCCAGTCATCAATCCGAAGAAAGCCGCCACAACGACGTCGCCAGGAATGGCAGCGCCAGTTCCTCATAGGAGTTTCAGGAAGCTCAAGATCTCCGGTTGCTGCAGAACTCTGCAGGGACTCCAAACTCCTGGCCTGGCCTGTGTCCACGACCCGCGCAGGAAAGCTCGTCTAAGCTCATCTAGGTGGTAAGAATACTATCACAAGCAGAGAGTCTATATGTCAGAGGGCACAGCAGGTCCAACCCCAGCACCAGGAACTGCAGATGAAGCAGCCACGGCAACGCCTCAGCCCGCCGCTGGAAACTTGAACTGACTTGAACTACAGTAGCTAGCCGGCACCCCGGATCGACGTCCGTTGCAAAGCGAACGCAGCTCCTGAAATGTTCGATGCATGCCTTCGTCCAGCTTACATCCGACACAAGCAAAACAACATGACATGGGAGGCCTCATGACCTGAAACCAGAAAACGGCTGGGTCCTAAGAACCGGAGATACCGCGAGCTGTCTCCTGCCATGACACGAAGGCCACCACGACCGAAACCGAGCGGAGTGGTCGAGGGCAAAAGGCAGCCAGGCCGGGCAGCACCGACCACAGCAGGAACCTTCCAAGCGAGGAACGGAAAAGTCAAAAGCACAGGCCTAGAAGAGGCTCGGAGGGGGCCTCGATGCAACAGACACCTTGAAAGATGCAGAAGGACTTACAGAGGCAAGTGGCGGGTAGGATCCCTGCACGGCGACGGAGCTCAGCGAGAGGCCGAGGCACAGCATCGAAGCAAGCGCAATGGACCCTGCAAGGCAGTCCACAAGCGTAGACAATAAAGTGGTACTACATTGTCCCTACCTGCTGCACTGGCAGAAGGCTCACTGAAACTTTGACTCACCGACGATTGAGCTGGTTCCCAACTTCTGTCAAGTCTTGTGGCACCCAATTAAAATTACTGTTTGCAGAAGCCCATGCCTGGCCTTCTTCGATGAGGGACTCGTCTCGGCCCAGGAGTTTCAGGCAACCTGCGCACCAGGGGAACCGGGCCCCTCAAAGCTCCGTCGTTGCAGCTCCGCACCGAGAAAGGCGGCCAGCGCTGGGGGTACGAAAAGCCTTGGCTCGGCTCAGGAGGGCCCTGCCTACTCTAAACTAAGTTAACACCCACACTACTACAAGTGCAAGTCTTCAATACATGTTTTCTCACGCCTTTGTTGCCTGCTTCTGTGCTTCTACTCTCCAGGTTTGGCTCTGCAAGAACGTTCGCAAGAACTTGCCCAAAAGTCTGCACCTCCATTCGTATAAAACCCAGTGTAGCAGAATGCCCTGACTTTGGTCAGGATGCTTCAGCATTTAATGCCGGAATTAAAACGATGGGACCGGACCAGCATGCAAGCATCACAACTACAAGCAAAGTGACCCTGCAATACCAAGCCCGAAGTTACTCTGAACTAGTATTTCCGTGTGCTGGTCCTGCGAGGGTGTGCTGTTGAACTGCCTCACATGAGCAGCAGAATCTCCTGACTATGTGGTGCTACATTGCTACAAAGCCACATTGCCAGTGGCGCTTGCCCTCTTTAGGGCATCTCCATCTGAAAACCTCCAAGCGACGAACAACGTCTCTGCTTACGGCGCTGCTCACGACCCTCAACCGGAAACCCGACGAAACGCAAAAAGAGCTTGGCCGGGGCACAGCGGAGCGAGCTCCGGGTGTCCCGAGCCGGCGAGCGCCGCCGGCGTGAAGGCGACCTCATTTCGGGAGTCGGCTTTGGACAGGTGGGCACGGCATGACACGGCCATGATGACCATGGTCGTCATCGTCATCCTCATCATTACGATAATGGTCATTAATGATTATCGTCATCGTCGCCGTCACGTCATCTTCGTCAGAATCTCTGCAGTATTCAGCGTCCTGAACATCGTCGTCGTAATATCTGGTGAACGACATTACCACCGTCCTCATCCCTATCAGGGCATCGCCCACTGATCGCCACATCCTGACAACTCTCATTCACCATGATCACCACCACCATCATCATCAACTGCAACAGCGGCAACACTACTCCTATCCGTCATCATGGTCGCTTCAGTTGCAAATAGTCTTTATTTGAGAGGGAAGTTGAAACTGGGGTCTACTCTGTAACACATGGACTTGCTCCGTCTTTGCTCTTCTGCATGATCTGAGACGGCACGCTCTCGCTGCTGCAAACACTGGGATCAACAGAGTTTACATCTTACCGTAAACCTATAGAGCGGGCGCCTAAAGCAACGGCACAACAACAGCCCAAGATCCCAATGCTGCTTGCCCTGATTATGACTGCGGCGCTTTTCCACGCAGGAAATTGTCAAGACAACACATCACCCAGATGACGAAGGACTGGCACGTATGCCTGTCGGACGTGATACGCCCACGCTTAAAGACAGTCTTCGCGCACTTCTCGCCTGTTGAATTCCTTGCGCAAGTTTATGGTGTGCAGAAACCAAATTACAACAACTTGCATGTAGTGCGCCAGTTGATGTGAGATTGTTGTCTTGATGCCGAGAGCCTCATGGAACACCGGCTGGAACCTTGGAGCTATGCGGAACAGCAACAAAAACAACTCCGACTCTAAGTGTCCGATTCCTTGGAGCCCTAAAGCAAGAGTCGATTGTCATTTTTTGATTGCATCGGGAGCAACTTGACCAGCAGCCAGGCCGAGACATTCATGGCTGTGGGGATCATGGACCAAGGCCCCAGGTCGAAGCGGACAGCGTGGTACCACACCAAGGATCCCGACATCTCCACGAAGCCCATACCGATCTGCGTGCTTTTGTAAGCGAGGCCTAGGAAGGACTCCTTCACCTCGCTGGCGGGATGACCTTCAAGCAGCTTCCTCAAAGTGCAGAAGGCGGCCAGGCACAGGCAGCCGAAGGTGAGGGCCGAGAAAATGCACTGGCCCTTCACGACTGGCGACCACTGCAGGGCGTAGCCGCAAGCAGAACGCAGCGCATCGCCACCAAAAGCTAGAGTCATGATAACATAGTAGGCCGTAAGACCGACCGCCCCAGTGGAATCCTCAAGGAAGTGTGCGATGGCACCCAGACCGTAAGCCATGGCTGTCCCGATGTAGAAAATGGTGAAGCTGTCTTTCACCACCTGACGGAAAGAACCCCCAAGCTCGCAAGACACGAAAACTTAGCCTTTCCAGAGCGTGCAAGGCACCGACGATCAAGCAGCAAAGGGCTAATCATGGACAGGCCACAAAGTGACTGGAAAGGACAAAAAGCGCAGCAGTCAAAGCCAGTAGAAGATCCTGCGCCCAGCCGCCAGCCTTAGTGCAGGTGCGGATTCCGAAAGATCGGGGAGCCTCAACACGCTTCGCTTCTGCCCCCGTCCAAACACTCACGCGTTGGGCTTGATGCCTTGTCATTGAGATCCCCATCAAAGTCGTCATCAAGCTCATAAACATAGCTCATGGACAAGCCAACCATGGTCACCAGCAGTGCCGTCCTTAGGCATTCTACAGGCAACCCCCACGTGCCCAGAGCTTCTGAAGGTCTACAACTCACTTTCTCCAGCCGACCTGTTGCAAAAGCAAAAAAGCCATCGCTCATTCCAGCGCTAGTATCATTGTCACTGCACCCTTCACAATGGAGTACCAGATGGGCTCCCAATACGTAAGAAGAAGTGTGCTTGCACGCCGCAGCATCCTCTGCCTTTCTGCCGGCTGCTCTTGCAGAAGTGGCTGACCCGACGCCATCTTTGGGACGAGGGGAGAGGTCTAAGCACTGTGGAAAGCAGTAGCGCACCGGTTGGAGGTGTGCCTCGCTGGTTGCCGTAGCATCGCCAAATGACTGCTGAGCATGGAGGGATGTCAGGTTCGTGTGTTTCTACAAGCCGAGCATCAACAGACAAGAAGACGAAGTAGGGATTACAACTACTGTGCTGCGGATTTCTGCTACAGTTCAGTCTTGTACTGATCTGTCTTGTAGCCGCGGCTGCGTGACTGTAATTCGTGATTCCCGACAAAAGTGCGGGGGACACTCTGCTTACCATCCCTTTCTGGGCCACCGTGCAAGCGCGCCCGTTGCTGCAGCCGCAAACAGCGATGAAAGAAAGGCCAGAAAGAGCTTCCTGGGTGTCGGCGAAGTCAACATGAAGGATTGCACTTTAGTAATCTCCGGCAGAAATCTGGGTTCTAGGTCATACGTGCATCCTCTTCAGCCATACTTCGGATTCATTGTGCGGAATCATTGAACCTGTCTGATATCCACAACATCCACAACCGATACGACAGGTCTCACAGCTTGGCAAGCACAAGAGTCAGTGCCGCTTTGAAGATGGCCCCTGCGCAGGCAGCGCCGCGCCTGACGAGCCTCAGAGCTGGTGACAGGAGTCAATAATCGAAAGGACATTCTACATTCGCAGATGGATGCGGTCATGTGTGGCCCTGAAACCGTCGTACTGCAGCTATGATGAGAATGCCAGGTTTGGCTCCGTCTCGGTATCTCCAACACCGACTCACAGCCAAGGTGCAAGCTCGAGAGCACAACGATCGCAGCAGCCACGTGCATTTTCCTGCAATCTCGTTAGCGCGAAGGAGCTACTACTAGGCTCTATACTAGCTCTAAGAGTGCCACCCGCAAATCCAGCTTGAACTCTGGAGCACTTTCACAACTTCGTTTCCTCTCCTGGAAAAACTACGGTCAGGCAGGTTCTCCTTGCCAGATCTGCCGAATATTCCACAAAGAAAGTGCCACCAACATCGAAGAACACTGCGGAATCTGAAACATCATCTCCTGTCACAGGGTCTCAAATCAGTACCGTGCCTAGCCAGCGGTGTTTCGTCGTCGCCAATGCTTGCGAAGGACTCACCCGAAGCCAATCCATTATAAAGCCTTGCCTTGCCTACTGAATACGCCTGAAGGATATACAATACAGCAGATTGCAATCTCGCAGACAGTTTTGCTGGAGCAGAAGTACGCTTCGTGCGCAAAACCCCTATGTCCCTGCCTGTAGGCCGCCCATCACCAAGCTTCTTCGCAAGGCCACGTGCAAAGTCGTTGACAGTGTCACCGTACCTGCCGGCAACTGACGACTCGATCCGAGTGACTCTGCACCACTGGGTCAAAACATCAGCAGTTCGCACGAATTGCCTCTGAACAGACCGGAAATCCAGATGCTCGATGTTATCTCGCCAGGTGTGATAGACCCAGCCATTCGTCAGAACAGCGAAGTCAGCTCCTGCAGGGTGTGTCACACGCGATTCAGTCTATGCTGGCACTTAGAGCGGCAAGTGTTGGCGAGGAGCGCCGAATTTCGTTGCTTGCTGACTCGAGTCAGGACGGCAGGCCTCCAACCTTCCTGACTTTCAGCAGACATGCACATGCAAAAGGTCCTGGAATGCCTCCGAAGTCCCGATATATTCGATAGTCGGTCTCTCCCGGAACGATGCCTGAAATTGCGACAGAACAAGCACTAAGGCAGCAAAAGGTTGTCTTGAGCTGAGAGTCAGTGGACCACTTCTATGTCACAGCTTTGAAACATCCGCCTGTCTGAAAGAGGACCTGCGAAATCGAAGATCCATAAGGCCGCCTCACCTTGGTCTCGTTCGACTTCCGGCTGCAGTCCTCTTAAGACTTACTGAGTATTGCTACTGTTCTTGCTAAAATAAAGCTATAACCATTGCAACTGGAATTCCGACCTAGTCCTCGTCAGAACAAGTCCGCTGCATTGCGATTGCCAAGCCGCATGTTGAGCGTAGGCTTCCACGATCCAGCGATTCTCTGGACCCACCTGTCCAGTCTCAGAGATCCGCTGACCCCCGCCCGCGCTCTTGATTTGGAGGCCCTTCCTTCAGCCCTCCTGCCCATTTGNNCCCCCCCCCCCCCCCCGCCCCACAACCCTCATCCGCCCTTGCCAGTCCCTGGTCCCTGTGCGCCCCCTTGTGCTTCCCCTCGCACTGCCGGCGTCAGCGACAACGACTGCCCTTCTCTCCACCATGCGTCCAACGGCTGCTGCCTGCGCCACCCTCCTGTGGGCGCAGCCCCTTCAGCAAGCAAACGATACAAAGAGGAGTTACAAAGACATCGTCGACGTGCCAAAGAGACTAGGGCCCGGCACCTGGAAGAGAAGTTCGCGACCGCCAGAGCCAGCGGATTCCTTCAAAGCTGAGGGAGATAATAGGAGTTGGGCATGCACTTTCTGGGACGCTTCCGTGGCCAGGGTGCGAGGTTGATCTGTGCACAGAGCTCCGAGGCCCAAGGATGGGAAGTCACGAAGCCGTGCGCAGCGGGCAGGATGAATTCCTGGCGTGACAGCAAGGAAGCGTCTCTGTCAGGAAGCTCCTTGGCGTCTGCACGCTACAGTACATGCATGCAGGCTGCCCCGGAGAGGCTCACAGCCACAGTGGGCACTGTGCCATCCATAAACTGTCTGCAGCACCGAAGCGCTTTGCAATAGATATATGTAACACAACTCCGCTATAACTCCGCTATTATCCGTGTCGACGATCCCGGAAGATTGTTGCAAGCACTCCTCGCCGCCGTTGAAGTTGAAGACGACATCAACATCAAGGGGGTCGTGCAGGAAAAGCCGCAGCAGCTCGGTCATGATGGCAATCTCTGCATTCGCATCCGACGTTGCCACAGATCCAATGGCCGAGTCGAAGTGAGAAGATATTAGCAAAGCACAGGTCGAGTTTGGTCTCCGGCCACGGACCCGCGCGACCACGTTCGTGAGATTTCGATAGGCCACAGTGAAGCCTCCGATGAAGTCCAAGTAGAAATGACCGGAAGCAGACTGCGTCTCCAACGTCAGCCTTGACTCGCGGCCTTCGGCAGATTTCGCAATCCTCCAGAAAATTCAGAAGACTCAACGAAACGGAGCGCCAGATCCACTGCAAACACAAAGCCCTGGCTACCCTGCCATAGGAATAATGCCAATCCATCCGAGAGTCTGCCGCAGGACTGCCTGAACAGCACAGACCTCGTTGCCGCTCGCACCAACGTACTTGGGACCGCAGGCTTCCAGCTCGTGCAAGACCTTGGTTTCCAGAAGCGTGACAAAGGTGTGTCGATTGTGTCGGCTGGACGAAATTGCAAGCAACCTCTAAGCCCAGGCTGGCAACATCTCGTGTCCGATCGGCGCTGAAGCCGTCTGAAAGTGGGGAGTCCGCCGGGACGATACGGGGCACCTCGACTATCATCGGAGCTGGAGCTTGAATTCGCAATCTCGTCACGAAACCATTTTTTCGCTGTTCCGCTGCACTCTTTGAGACGAGTCGCAGCCCACTGCTCCGACAAGACAAAAGTCATCAAGACGCTGAAGGAGATCAGCGCCAGCCAGGACGTCAGCTGGTCACCTGCCGGCTGAGAACCGCCTGCTGCACCTTAGCGGCGGAACGGCGAGCAGAGTGGCAAACGAAAACCTCAAAAGGAGCACTCGGCAGACGAATTGCCGGGCCTGCATGGCAAACAGTGCGGCCCGGGATCTCCGTCGGCCCTTGAGCAGCCGCCTTGGAGCTTTGAATGCTTTGGCGGCTTTCGCGTGCTGCTCTCTGCGCTCTCTGCGCCTGCGACCCTATAGTCGTACTGCTCACCGAGCTGCACCTCTCGCCGCCGCGCCGCGGGAGCTTACACCCGGCGAGGCCGTGCGAGTCTTCATCGCTCGCAAGGCGGAGCCGTGGGATAGAATGTTAGCTGTGTGATGTTCCACTTTATGGCAGGGTTGGCAGTGGCTTCACTGGCTTGGGTGCCAGCCGACGGTGGCCACAAATCAAATCTCTACTGGCTAGAGTACAACTGGTTAGTCTGAGCGCAGCTTTCTGCTCAGATGATTCGCTCATAGGCCAGTGCGCGAAACTGGTCTGTTGTGTCTCGGTTCTCATCTTGTCGTGAAAGCTGATCGGAAGGGACTTGGCAGAAGCGAGTGCAGAAGCTGTTCTCATTATCCTTGGTACAGGTACAGCGTGTCTTCGCACAGAATGTGGCAGGCCCTCTGCCTTCACAGATGGCAGAGGGAATCAAAGTCACCACTCGGCCATCGATGAGAGCACGCCTGGGCGACTGGGCCGTCCACTGCGTGTCGGCATGTGCTGGGCATCGGGGCCAGGACCCTGGAAAGTCGGAGCTTTCCATCGCAAGGCTCCTTGCAACGCCACACGTCCAACTTCGATGCCGGCTGCTGCCAGGCAGTCGGACAACTGTGCTTCCAAGGTGCTGCACGTCAACCCGAAACCGAGGTCCTCGGCTTGGACGGAAGGGATATGCAGCCAGAGCTGAGGCACTGAGTCGTGAGCCGAAGTCGAGCCCCCTGTTCATATAAATTTTGGGCTGAAACATCTCTTCAATGGAGGAATAACATGACAATCGGTTGGACGATGCCGAGAATTCTCCTCCTACCAGGTTCATACGACGGCGACTAAAACAACCACTCCACCAAGCAGGCAATAGTCGAAGTGCATGAGTCGGATGAACAAAACAGGTTGTAATATGACTATGACATACTATGACAATATACTACGTACACAGAGCATCACGGAGCAGCCTTCTTCTTACCGGCTGTCGTACTCGCTGTGTTTTTGAAGCCCGGCTAAGATGCCATCATGCGTGTGCTCGTGACTCATTCTCGCTTGCTTGGATCTGTCCCCAATGGATCTCTCGCAGACCTTTGTATGTGCACGTGCTGCACAAGGGCGGTGTTCTGGAGCGTGCGTGCCGTTTTCACGGCCAGTTGGCTCCGGAAAAGCCACCAGCCTCTCTATGGAACGGCCACACACCGGCAAAAAGTGTGCGGGGGGCGCTGGCTGCACTGGCAGCAGCTCGGCAGGAGCTGGCCCTGGCAGTTCCTTTCTGGACGTGGCTCGGGGAGGTCCGTGAGACCTTGGCCTCTCTTCGGCTTCTCAGCTTGGACAAAGTCATTTCCGAACCCGCAACAGCTGAAAGGATATGAGCTGTATGACCGGAAGACCTTACGCACCAAGTCCGCACTTGATGAACTTTGACAAAGTCGAGCCACATGCGTGGTCTGTGGAATGCTGGTTCAGGGCTTGTCTTGATGATCGGAAGGGCTACTCTTGATGATTGGAAAGGCTTCCGACCCGCGAAGTAAAGGACTAGGAAGTAAGCAGAATTTCAAAGAGTAGACTATTGTAGATGAAAAGGATGGGCTAGGCATCACAAACGAAACGTTTCCTAGCGCGCCAATAGCGCGGAGCTAGCGCGCGCCTAGCCCGGCCTACCCATGTTATCACATATGTTTTGCCTGCGTTGTGATGGCAATCAAAGTCTCGTTCGCTTTCCGGCTACACATGCCCAAAGACGCAGGGCAACAAGCGGACTAGGTGACAGCTTCAGCCAAACACTAACGCATAAAGGCAGTTCACACGCAGCTGGGTAGAGAGATGACGGGTATGATAGCCCTGGTAGCAGCAGCAGCAGCAGCAGCAGCAGCAGCAGCAGGAGCAGTAACAGTAGCAGTGGCAATAACAGCGGCAGTTGCAGTAGCAGGAGTAGGAGTAAGAGTTGAGTACGAGTAAAGGAGTAGGGGTGGGAGTAAGAGTTCAGAGTACGAGTATAGGGGTCGGGGTAAGAGTAGAGAAGGAGTAAAAGGTGTACGGGCTTTTCATCTACTAGCTAATAACTAGATACATCATGCACCACTTGCTATCTAGATCCCTAGCGCCAGGCTACCGCTATCCTAGCGCCAACAAGGGGATTAACGAGCCCTAGTTGCGTGACGCCTCTTATTGAACATACAAATCTAGACCCCAGCAACCAAATAGGTCCTTTTGTATAAACTTCGCGAC
>CAJNJA010042564.1:260-27358 GCA_905231915.1 Symbiodinium necroappetens | reverse complement strand
GCATTGAAAACGCAAAATAAAATAATTTCGCTATTCCCTTCCTAAAGAGATTTCTATGTCATAAAATTAGGCTTCTGACGCGGACACCGAAGCAGTTAGTTGTTTTGCTTCTTCCAGTGCCTGACGTACTCCAAGGAGGGTGACACTCCCAAGACGCTAGCCGATAAAATCGTGACTATAGGTGGCCGGGGCCTCGGACAGCACTTCGGGCCTAGGGTTTTTCTCACGCCATCTCCGCTTCCAGATACTCTCAGGTACCCGAGGGTCCAAGGATGCAGCATGCAGAGAGGCATTCTGACAGCGTTGGTAATTCGCACCTTCGGCTTACAAACGAAGTGGGGCTAGCTCGCGGTACTTGCACAGGTCGTTCGGAAACTGCGACAAATGCAGGGGGTCCCGCACTCAAAGTGGTGACATGAATCACGAGGCTTCAGCGACAGTGCCGCCATTTTGGGCCGAGGTTGAAGAAATGGAGCCGGGGGTCTTCGTTGTCATCATCCCGCAGGTCTCTGCACCAGCCGCGAGCTGAAGCGTTGCTCGCGAGAGCTGGAACTTTCTGTGCTTGTGCTCACTGAGGTTGTCATTGGCTCCAAGGGGGCTCAAATCAAATCAATCATGGAACAGTCAGGTGTCCGCCCATGATTTTTCGCATGGCATACGATTACAAGTCTCACGACTATTGCGCGAAGGTGCAGAAATCAATGTGGGCCGTGAGGCCAGATCGGCCCCGGGTTCCTGCCTGCAGAGCCGTGCGGCACCTGCCAGGCAATAATTGGCATGCCTGACCAGCCCATTAGCGTAAACGGCACCGTCGAACAGGCACGAACACTCGCGTTTATTGGATTAGAGGTCTGGTTTCTGAAGTCATGCTTCTGTTCACTTTCCCACCACTCTTGCAGAGGTAGTTTCTGCTGTCTCCGGCATCAACAGCGTGCTCCAGGACAGCATGCCGGCTTGCACCGCATGTGCACATCGAACTATGTCAGTCTCCTCTCGAGTATCCGTAGGCTGCAGGGCCGGATGAGACATGTGCCGAACAGGAAACAACCTTCCGAAAATCTAACCACCGTGGCACATCGATTGGGCAAGCCAGTATGCTCGGTTCCAACAGGGCAGCAACTCCAGATAGTTGAAGTCCTTTCCGGCTTCAAGGCCGCGCAAATCTTTTTTTTCAGCACAACCTCCCCCGTCCTACCAGCCATTTCTCCTGCCTCGTGGCTGTCAGGTATTTTACAACGTGTGCTGACATCCACCGAGTCCATTGCTTCAAAAACAGGCAAAACAAGTGCCGGGCCCGCTTTTTCTCACTATTGAACTAGGTATTGTCGACGTTCTTGGCACACTGTCGTCAACTTTTCGAGCTGTCCCAGTAGAAACGCGCCAATATGTCCACAGAGTCGGGCCGAAGGTATCCCTTACTCGTGCATAGTTTCGAGAAGTTGGTGGGATGTTTCGGGAGAGGAAAGAATGGCTGCCGCCCACATTCTGTGGTTCCCTGGCCCCGCCGCAAACAACTGCACAAGCAGAAGAGTATGCAGAGAAAGACCGCCTGGTCTGCGTGTGTACCATGCAACCGTGTGTACCATGCAACTTGTCCCGCGCAGGCCAGTCGCCATATGTTTGCGTGCTCCGATTGTGCATGTGTTGGCTTCTGTGGCTTCAGACTCTTGCTGCAGCGGGTTCGTGGGACTCGGACTGTGGAATGTGCGACGCCACAATGGGTGTCACGTCTGTGACCTGTTTAACCTTGTGGCAGGACATAGCGAAGCACATCAAAGCTTCCGTGACATGTCTCAGAAAGTTACGCCCCCGCGCGCGCGCCCGCGCGCACGTAATCCAGACGAGTAACTTGCCGTTGCAATTTGCCCCATCACGTCGGCGACTTCGTGTCAAACACAGGCTTCAGCGGCTTTGGTGCAGCCCCACTTGCTGCAACTTGAAGTTGCACAAATCTGCCGTTTCCGTTCCACATAGAGACGTCTGGTCGCAGGACATGGTGGATCGTGGGAAGCTGGATGTTCAGAAAGACTTCCAGTTTCAAGCGGCTGCTGGTTTAGGCCGCTACAGTATGCAATGCTTGTGCAGTTGGAGGGAGAGAGAGAGAGAGAGAGAGAGAGCGCAGGAGGGAGCGACTGCTTTCTCCTTGACTGTGTGGAAGAAGAGAGAGAGCGCAACAGTGTTATCATAGGGGGACTGTCAGCCATTATCAAGACTTTCACACTCCCTCAAAGTTACCCCAAACAGTGGGGGCCCTTTAATGGCCAGGGGGGCTGACAAAGCCCCTAAGCCCCGAGGAGGAAGAGCGCAACAGCGGAGGGGGGGGGGAAAAACGTTTCCGCACAGCCGAGCCCCTCATCGAAGTTGGTAAAGGGCAGGGGGTTCAACAGTCTCAGTTTAACGGTAGTTTTCGACCGGACGCAAGACCAGTGCGCGCTCGCGTGCAGGGGGGCCTAGGCCTCCTTTGACTGTGCTGACGAAGCAAGAGAGTGTTCACTTTTGCTGTTTTGATGCCTCCACCACTGTCATTCATGGCTCGGGACATCTACGCCGGGAGAAGTACTGCCCCTCTCTCCCTTAGATACATGTCCACCGTTAGCGGGGGGGGAACTGCCCTGATTCTCAGTTTGTGCGTTCTTGATAGCCGGTAGTCAGTGTTTGTTGCATCAGAGCAATCAGGGCCCGGGCCTCAGTTTTCGGCATCGCTGCACGGACGGGGGAGCAAGGTAGTCGTTCAAGGGTTGGTTGCAGATGCCCCCCTTCTGATCGCATGTCGATCGGGGGACGTTTCCGCTTCAAGCACTCTGCAAGCCTTGGCCTACATGGTGCGGGGGGTCAATCAACTAATGGCGCCTTGCATGTAGCCACAGCCGTTCCTTCGTTTTGGATCTTTCAGCGTGTGCCTACCTACTAGTTGCCTTTCTTACAGGGACGGTACGGTTGTCGTGTCACAAAAACCCCCTGAAAGCACTACAAACAGTGGGGGGCCCATGCGGCCAGGGGGCTTGACTCGCCCCTTATGCCCGAAGGAAGAAGAAGCAAGAGTGAGAAGCAAAGAGAAGGAAGCGGAGGGGGGCGGGGGGGGCACGGTCGACATCGGCGCGAGCACCCATCGGGGAACAATTTCGAAGTGACACAGCCCCAAGTACGAGGCACCGCAAAGAAACTAGAGACAGGGAGATGCCTTGATCCCAACCTTCCCGGCATTTGTGATCCCACATTTCAGGGAATCTATACATGCGGACGGACTACGCAGCGTTGCATAATCACTGCCACTACATGGGTACATCAACGAAACGACACGCCGTTGAGACCAGTAGACGGTTGCAACAAGTCGAGAATGCAGGCAACTGAACAGCGTTCAATAGCCAAGATTCATTCTGCAGTTTCAATGGCTGGCTAAATGACCTCCACAGTCCATGCCGGATCGTGTGGATCTCCCGCAAGGGAAAGTTTGGTCGAAGTGCATATTCTTTTCTGCTGTCCTTGCCTGGTAGCGGGCAGAATGCTCAAATGTTGTACTTGAATGCGAGATCAGAGCTGGAAAAGAGCAGAAGAGACCCAGAGCACATTCACAGGACTGTGTCCCGTGTCCTTGACTTTGCATGCAGGCGCAGAGCGACCCATGGATGGCTACATGCCGGCGCAGCCGGCTGCGCCTGCCCCGACGCCAGCCCCGCCGGCACCGACAGTAGCAACGGCTGATGCGACATCGTGGAGCAACGCTCCGACAACGACTGTGAGTTCGGCTG
Source organism: Symbiodinium necroappetens (assembly GCA_905231915.1). Lineage (NCBI taxonomy): Eukaryota > Dinophyceae > Suessiales > Symbiodiniaceae > Symbiodinium > Symbiodinium necroappetens. The sequence continues at coordinate 23,609 of CAJNJA010042564.1, read as the reverse complement.
GACTCAATGGAAACGCTGCTAGCTTGCCAGGCGGGCTCCCGACAGTAGGGCATGTGCAAGTCGCTGCCAGGGCAAAGTCGTAAGAAAATGTAAGAAAATCAGATAGTTGCGATTTGGGCCATCCAGGCATTTAGCCACTGCTGAGGATGCCAAAGCCGAAGTTTATATTTGTGGGAATTGAGAAGAAGCATTTCGGAGCTGTCCTGTCGTTGTTACCCCGCTATCTTACATGAGTTGGGGTGTTCGTTGGCATCCGCGGATAGGTTGGGATGAGGATGATGCAGATGATGATGATGATGATGATGATGATCTTTGCTTCCGGTGTCCGAAGGGAGGCGTGAATGTGGTTGGCAAGTAGGCCAAAACGGGGCAAGCAAGCACCAGGACCAGGACTTCTTGGGCTACCAATCGTGAAGGCTAGAAGTGCGCAAAAGGCCCACCAAGACACTTTCTGGAGCAGTCGATACTCGCCACCGTAATGAGGCCAGGTCGTGGCCTGTTGTCCGTCATCAATGTCAACAGATCCTCAAGAATCTACGGGAGGGGTTTGCCACAGTCTGGGCTGACGGAACGAGCGCGGCTGAGTGTCTGAATCCACTCGTCCCGTGCCCGAAACATGAGTACAATACGACACCTTCACTCCCTCGATTGGTGCTCACCACACAGCCCCGAAGCCTTGGCGACGCCCTCCGACCATTGAAGCTAGGTGAGAAGGCAAGAAGTGGCAGTGAAGAGGCCTTCATGGCAGCACTGCAGGTGCGGTTGCGTTGGCTTTACGTTTTCCAGGTGGTGGCTGTGGCGCGGAGAGTTGAGCATTCCTGACACCCAACTTTCCTGGAAGGCGTCTGGCATCAACAACGCCCAGCTCACAATTCTGATTAACAAGGACGTTGTGCCCTTCTCGCTCTTGCGTGTTGAATCAGCGAGCAGGAGCAGAGTGATGTTGTGCACTGCGCGTCGAGGCCGGCATGTTCTCCGCATGCCAGGTACTCAATGTGCTGGCGCCCCGGGGCCTCATGAGCGAAGTCGCCCAAAGGCCCGGTGTTTCGATCCTGTTTTCTGCAGATGCACCATGCGGACCATGCAGCCAGGTCCGGCTCAAGAATTGACGTCGGCGATGAAGGTCCTGCCGGCATGCTGCAGGCTCGGCTGAACTGTGAAGGGCCTTTGCTGTGCTGCATTTGCGACATGTCATCACCGCCCCTGAACAGGTCACCTTGAGCGGGGAGATGGTCGGGAACGCGATGGCAGCATTGCTGCTGCAAGAAAAGGCACAAGATCGCGTTTGTGGTGCTAAGGGGCCTGCAGCTGGTGAATCTGCGAGTACTAGAACTAGACTCAACTTGAGCTGCTGCAGGCGATACAATTTCAGCCGACGCATTGAGGAAGAATGATAACAACGCCGATGCCATGCTCTGACAGCACCCGCGCAGAAGCGAGCCAAATTATGGTGCAAAAGTGTTGAGCGGGTCGTGTAAACTCATGTCATGTGCATTGACAGCTTTTTGTGCTCGCGTTGTGATTCGACCTGAGGCTTGCTGATGTCTTTGTACCATCGGGCACACTTTCTACTCAAGTCACAGAATCCAGTGCAGATTTGCCATGACCTGCCTTTTAGAGAAGTCCTTTTGCCGAAACGTCCTATTCACACTTTGTGCGTGCTCAGTTGGGACGGGTTTGGACAGGTGAACATATTGTCACTGATATGCGCAGTTGCACTTGTGCCCAACATCGGAAATTATAAGTGTCCAGGAACGCACAATGTAGCACTTTGTGCCTTTGGCAGCTGCTTGCAAGCGCTTCGCCTCGCACCTAACGCAGCTTCGCGAGCACCCACCGACGGGATCCTCACGAAGGCAACGGATGAGCTTGGAGAAGGCGCGAGGTCACGATGCAGGCCCCGGATGTGTATCTGAGATTCATCTCAAGCACTTGTTGGCTTTGAACCTGAGAAAGCTAGGAGGCGCAGAGCTGTCCCTTGCACCTCGGAGTTATATACTGCAAACGGGGAATTGCATGGAAGAGGAGATTGAGGCTTTCATCCTCGACTTTAAAGTGTCTCGTGCTTTGGCCGTCCTCCAGCACTTCTCGGGGCTGACGGTAGCTGAGCCTTGCCCTTCTCCGGCCGCAAGCTGCACTCCCGAGGGCCTCTGGGGTCGTGAGCTTCCAGACATCGAGTGGGAACCCGGACCGGTTCATGCCTCGTTCAGTTTGGAAGCCGTGACCGCAGCTCTTGTCGTGGTCGGGCAAGCAATCCGTGTACCAGTAGATCGGTGGCGTGTGCATCTGGTAATCGCTGACGAAGAATGGGCTTTGATTCGATCCTACGACACTCGCAGCCCTGCTTCCCGGACCCAATGTCAAGACGATATTCGTCACGAATGCAGAGCGCTAATCGACAGATGCCCAATCGAGTTGCAGCTGCCACTCCTTCGGCACAATGTCTGGGCTTTGAAGCCGAGCTGCGGTCAATTCGGGCGAGGCATTCTGTTAATGGATCGACTGCCTGCGAGGCCTGTAGAGTTACTGGACTGGGTCGCATGCGTGGGACGAGGGGGGCAGAAAGCAGGCAAAGATCTGACTCAAGGCTGTGTCTTGCAGAAGCTTATAGAGTGCCCGCACCTTCTTGACAGACAAGTTCTGGATTTCAGAGAGAATGATTCCGCTCAACTTCACGGTTCCATGCCACCAGCTCCTACTTTGAAGTATAATTTGCGCACGATCGTCTTGGCCACCCTGCGACTACCTTGCCGAATCTGGCTATACAGGCATGGATTCGTAAGTGTGGCTCTTCGTGCATACACCGAGGAGTTGAACCCGTTGAGTCATATTACGAACTTGCGCCAGGGGAACGGCAACGATAGCCAGAGACGCTGGCCTTTAGACGATCTGGACAGGCACCTGCAAAAAGAGCAAGCTGGATCGCTTAACGAAGTCATACTTCCTCAGGTACGAAGAATCGTGTCATGTTTGTTTCATGCCCTCGCACTGCCTCCATGCTCGCTGCTGCCTCTAGAAGAAACGCCAGAAGTGACAGGAAACCGCAGCGCCACTGGCAGGAAAGTGCGTCGATTCGGGTTTGACTTCCTAATCGACGACAGACTTTCCGCCTGGCTGCTGGAAGTGAACTTTCTGAAGAACGGGTACGCTCTGGGACATGCACAAGCTGGACCCGCTGGAGACACAAAACGTGCCTTTGTGGACCAGTTTATGGCTGATGAGACTTTGCTGCGCTCGGCAGTGGCTTCACCCACCGAGGGCGCATGCGTACCTTCAAGCTTTGAGGAGTTGACTCCTCGGCCTCCGTAAGTCGGCTCAGTAGTTACTCGAAGCAGATACAGAACTTTTCGCCGTGAGCGTGTGCCCCAGAAGATCTCTCAGCATCGATCCTACACCATTTCTACCAAGCCGCACGAGCCGGGGACGTCGACGGAAGCTTGTCACGGCATCGATGCGGCATCTGTGAGATGGTAGACTATGTCTAGTAGCTACTGGGTGAGATTTGGTTAAGATGAGGCAATTCAGCATTGTAGGGCGTAGCGCAAGCTCCGTTCTAGTCGAAGCTCAAAACTAGCAGACCATGAGTCATCCGATGCGCTGATCAGAAACGTCGTTGGGCGTGTCCTGCCAAACATTTGTCCGTGTGATGAGGAAATATCGGCACAGTTGGAGATGTAGTCCAGCGTTCGTGTCAGCCTTGTCTGTACCATGCGTTATGCACTGCTTGGCTAGCTCGTTCTTTGCACAGCTAGAATGTTTCCCGTTGTGATGGGTTTAGAGTCGTACTCTGGGACTCAGGGCTTCTAGGTCAAGATTTGAACATGAAGTGGCAGAAGTGAGCCATGAGCCGTCATGCATTTGCTCTTTGCGTTGCGTCCCATGGGGTCCTAGGCCGTGTCGATGGAACTTTGATCGAGTCCGGTGAGACCTGTCGAACCGAGTGCAGAGAGGGTCCCCAATGCTGCATGAAGAGTATATAGTCATATCAAGTCATATCAATGTTATGGAGCCCTTGCAGAGAATGGTGGGTGTTCTTTTCGGGTGCCATACGTACTGGGTCTTTTGTATCCTAGTATAAGCCGCAACTAGGATGAGTCTGAGTAGATTTCGGTCCAAGAAGCCCTGTGCGGCAAGCAAGCAGCTCTGGCACGGCCTCCTGCTGCGGCATGCCCTTCCCGGATACTCCGTGCGGGACCTACACGCTCCTGTCGACAGCAGCTCAATCCCAGCTTTCTCACAAGTAGCCTTGGCAGAATGGCACTGGCTGACAACAGTGGTTTGGTGGGCGCTGTTGGTGCTGGGAAAAGTTGCACCGGCAATGCGATTGCCGGATGTCAGCATGACCAGGGACCCTTCCGCACCGGCGATGATTATGCAGCTGTGAGCCTGGACACTGTTTGGGTCGATCGCCAACCTGATGGGTGCACCTTGCGGATCATCGACACGCCAGACTTTAATGAACCTGGAATCAGGGCTGAGGAATCATCAGGAAATGTCGGATCGCTGCAGATCAGGCAAGAGGTTCCTATGTGTTCTGCACAGCTGTAGGTTTTCACAACTTTGATATGGCGCTCGGGTCTTGCAGTTGCTTCAGTTCGCCTTTGGAACCGGTGCCATAAAGCAGTCGCGCTTGATTGTCCCACATTGTCACAAGCCGTTTGGAAATGGTTCTCTTCTCGTGAACAGCCAAGCAAAGTGTTGTTTTTACTCGGCTTCGGGGAACGCGTTGTTTGCTTGGACTATGCAAGAGATTCGGCCACCGATGCCATGCAACAGCTACTGTGTGGAGTTAGGAAGGTTCACTGTGAAACGATGGGGCATTCTTGGGTTCTCGGCCCCAGCTCATAAAAAGCACTTTCCAGATGTCGTGGATCTGCTACTTGGCGAGCGAATGCAAAACTGCATTTTCGCTGCTACAGCAGCGGCTGCCGATCAAGAGCTGGCCTGAGGTGCTTCGCAAGAGTTGTCTTTCTGTGCTCGTTGTTTACATTGATGGTTCCACGAGGACGAGCAGGGACTGAGTCAGAACGATTCAGGCAGCTTCAGGACGCTCTGCCCTGAACAGGAGTCGTGGCGAGGCAGGTGGTCTCCAGCAAGACATGCCCCACGATTATTACAGACCATGGTTTGGATAGTGGAAAAACCCCGGCCGGATTATATGAACCCCACAATGCAAAGTGAGGGGTGTGAATGTTTGCAGTCATGAGCCAGACCTGTCGTATGCGCGATAACAGTTTGCCTTTTCTTCAGGTTGCATGTACAGACGCTTAGTTTGTGAGCGAATCGCAGCCACGCGGCTCTCGGTAAGCCAGCAAAAAGATCGAGCGATCGTTGCGCCGACATGCAGTCGGCATCCAGCCTTTACTGATTCGCATTGGTGACGCGGAGCAGGGAAACATGCAAAGCACAGCAGCGACACCCGAAACACCCGCGGAGGGTGGGTCGGTGCCAGATGGCTCTGGCCAAGATGCTTGGCAAGGCCAAGCGTGGGCATGGCAAGGGCGACAATGGCAAGATGGGTCAAGCAATGCTCAGCAGCATTCGTGGCCAGGCAGTTCTTGGGCAGCAGCGTTTGGCCTAGTGGTGGTGGCTCCTGGTGGACAGGCACTTGGGAGCGATCAGGGACTTCCGGTTGGAGTAGGGACAACTGGGGTGATTCTTGGTCCGGTTGGGCAGGTAATCAGCAGCGACCACCACAAGAGGATAGTGCAAGGACACCGTAGGAACTCAGCACAGTCGATGACAGCGTCTACCGAACTTCCAGCGAGTACCGATGATCATGAACCAGACGGGGTTGATCAGGACCCCAGAGACAGCGACCTCGGAAGCGGCTCGACCCGGAAGGATGTCCCCAAGACCGGCAAGGATCACGTGCCGGAGTTTAGCGGGGACACCACTATGAGAGAATATCAGAGGAGAGTTCGTCTGTTTGAAGCCAGTACAGGTATTGATGCATCGTACCGGGCACAGAAACTGATGGAACGATTATCTGGCCAGGCATGGTTGGCCACAGAGTCCCTCGACCTCACCTACATCAAGCATCCCGACGGAGTCGAACGACTCCTGCAGCATCTTTGGCAAGAACTGGAACCTCTTGAGTATGTCAGAACATTCACCACGCTGACTGAGTTCTACAAGGGGTTCAGGAGGACTCCGGGGATGGAGTACTTGACATACGACATGGAGTTCAGAACTCACCTTAAAAGGCTTGAAGAGGTGGGGGCCAAGGTTGAAGGATTGAATCGTGCCTATTGGTTCATTGAAAAGGCCGGGTTGAGTGCAGAATTGCGAAAACAAGTCGTCGCCGCGGCTGGTGGCGAGTATGACTACGTGAAGCTCAGGCGTGCCCTCCTCGCCATCGTGCCGAAGGTCAATCGCGAGGAGGACGGATTCACTTCCAGGCAGACCCCTCCAGGCAATCGTCAGTGGAAGCCTCGCACCAATCAGCCTCCTCGTCAGGTCCATGCCACGACTGAAGAGGACGGCGACGAGACGGTTGCCGATGACCAGGATCCAGATCCAGCCAGCCTCGAGGGAGAGTTGGAGGCAAGCGATGTCTACGTGGCGACGGCTCTCGATGACCGCCCGGAGGGTGAGCCGGCGCTTCAGGAAGAGGTGTGGGTTGGTGATATACCTAGTGGGGCACCTATTGAGATGAACAGGTTCACTTTGGCTCTCACCGATACGTGTTGCGCCAGGACAGTAGCCGGAGAGAAGTGGATGCAGCGTCACGTGAGACACCTGCATCGCCTTCGCGAGGACACTTTTGTTGTCGATGAAGCTAGGCCTTTTCGGTTTGGAGCGGGACCGAGGGTGATGTCCATGTACAGTGTTATTATTCCTGTGACGATACCGGGCGCTCAGAGATGGGCTCACCTTCGTGTCAGTGTGGTGGAGCAGGATGTGCCCCTCTTGATCAGCAAGGCGGCCCTCAAGAAGCTCGGAGTCGTCTTGGACCTAGCTGAGGGAAGAGTTCACTTGGGTCATCTTGGGACGAGCGTTCCACTTAGGGAGACAAGTGCAGGGCTGTGTGGATTCGACCTCAACGTCGAGCCTTCCAGGAGAAGATGTATGTGCCCATCTCCAGTACTTGTCGGGGAGAATGAAGAAGTAGTTACATCCTCCTTTGAGCAGTATGCCCTCCAGGATGTGATGATGGCCCACGCCAAGGAGGACACCGCAGACGGAGGAGCACCACATGGACCCCGGAGAGCGACATCGCAGGCAATCCAGGAGTGCGAGATGCTCGCTAAGCACTTGAGTACTGTTCGTGACTTCTCCTATGCAGCACTCCTTGACCTCGTCAGGCGGCTTCCACAGGGTCGAAGACAGCGACATCGACAGATCAACGACGGCCGAGGACCTAGCAATATACCGTGGACAGTGGGACTTTATGCTCATGGTAATCACATTGGAGTGACCCGGAGGACCGTGCGGTACCCACACGTGGTGAAGTACATCAACATGTTCATGAGAACGAGGACAGATATGAGCTGGAGCTCGCTTACTGTGCATCGTGATGTTGCCACAGAGTTGCATAAAGATGTACACAACGACAAGCAGGCCAACTCCACGACGGTCACCTTCGGTGACTTTGAGAAAGGACAGCTTTGGTTGGCTTTGAGTCATGAAGAACCTACCGACCGACCTGATGTAGTGTGGAAACAGGACACCAACGGGAAATGGATTCCCGGGCGCCTGGTCGACACCCGCGAGAAACCCTTTGAGTTCAGTCCTCATAGACTTCATGCAACACATGAGTGGTCGGGTGAAAGATGGTGCCTCACGGTGTACAAAGTTCGTGACACTGATCAGGTCGATGCGTCGACTCGTCGAGCTTTGGCGAGACTTCGTTTTCCTTTGGGGAGACGAACGGCTTCCAGGACAGCTGGGAATAATGAGCCCAATAGCTATGATGCGTTGATGTCATCGTCAAACCGAGAGCCGCAAGAAAGAAGAGATGACATCAACTGTGAACATGATACTCCGCAGCAAGCCTTTGATCGATCAGCCAGCGCTCGTTGTGACGAAGTAGCCTCCGGGCACCATGATGCCGACACAAGTGGTTGCCCCGAAGCGCAAGGAGGAGTACGTGCAAGCAATAGCTTGCTGGAGCAAAGTGTCAGTCACGGAGCTTCGCCAGCACACGGTGGATCGGCTTCGCGAACTGTATGCAGTGCTGAAGCCGAAGAAGCGAATGTCAGTGCTGCCACCCAGTTGGAAGAAACTGGACCTCGAGAGCCTCAAGGAGTTGTATGCCAGCCGAGTGGTGACCGACCTCGATCGTCCGATGGACGGACACTGGAATCGCTGGACCAGGTCCCAGCTGATTCGGGAGGTGGACCTTTGGAATCTCGATGTCCAGAGCACCATGGAGTACATGCCCGACACCTCGAGTCCCTTTCCGGTCTGCGAGGAGTGTGGCATTCCAATGATAACTCGAACGAATCGTGTGAGCAAAGAAGAGTTTTGGGGTTGCAGGAGATTCCCGAGTTGCAGAGTGACTCTTCCGATGATGTACGGAGATCAGCCGGTGCAGGAGGCGATCGCGGATTTCAAGAAGGTCGACAAGCAGTTTCAGATGCCTCTGCCTCCGAATGCCACACGAGTCAAGGACGAGAAAGCGCCCAAGCCCGAGGGTATCCTTCCCGGGAGGCGCAAGATCAAGGCCGGCTACCCAACCGGAAAAGAGGGAATGGCGACTTCCTCCGACCTGTCTTGGGTTCGCACTGGGCCGACACCGGTGGAGGAGATTTCATCTGCGGAGGAGGACACCGTCAACCGCAAGTTCAACACGAACCTCACCGCGGAGGAGCTCGAGGCGATCACAAAAATGAGGAGCGAGAAAGCCTCGGAGTCCAAGAAGGATCCACTCCCGAACAAGTGAGTTCAACTGTTGTGAATGCGTCCGAGTCGACTGTGGACGCGACTCCAGGGAGCCTTTGGATTCAGATACCGTGAGGCGTCGGATTAGGGAAGGTAATGCTCGTAGGGCCTACATGAAGCAGGGTACCATCCGGAGGCTCCTTGGAAACACGAGGGCGGTCGCGGCCGGAATTTTCATCAGTACGGTTGCCATGGCAGGGGCCGCCCTTCAGGCGGTGCCTTTTGGTAGCTTGAGACGACCCGATGTGTTAGAGATATTTCAGGATAGTGCACAGATGTCTTCGAACTTCTCCCGATGGGGTCTCAGTGTTCATAAGCCTATCGATATACAGGGTGACCTGAGTGATGATGATGGCCGGGATCGTCTGATGCAATGGATCGATGAATCGCAACCTCGCTTGGTGGTCATGTCGAATTGCTGTCCTTTTCGACCGCTTGTGTATGTTATGCATCGCAACATGTCCCAAGCCCAGAGACGAGAGAGGAGATGGAGAGAGAGACAGAAGCGAGTTGTGGATTTCATCGAACGAGTCTTTGATTGTCAGCTGAAGCGTGGTGATCATGCTCTGGCCGAGCTGCCGTTCGGCGAACATTGGGGTGTGAAATCACTTGCTGATAACTTGATGAGACATCCTCAACTTCAATGTGCACGTGGCTGGAGTTGGAAGGAACAAGACGGAAAGAACAGCGTGTGGGCCGTGAGTTCTCAAAACATATACCATCAACTTGAAAAGAGTGGAACCGAGCGGCAACAAGGAGCCACGCGATTGGATCCTCGCGTTTCAGCTGAGCACTGGAAACGCGATTTCGGGCGGGCAGTGTGCAAGGGTTTCATTCTTGATCTGAAAGAGAATGATCCTGGTCGGATACGTAAGTTGCTTCGCAATCTGGCTGCTCGTATACGGAATCGAGTGCACGCCGGAGACAAGTCCGTCACCGATCTCAGGTGGAGTGAAAAGATGGTCATGCGATCACTTGAGAAGTGGAGTGCAGTGTTTGCGCAAGAGGGAGAGGAGACAGGGGAACATGATGATGACGATGAAGAGATGATTCCTGTCCTGGAGGAGCCTAATCAGCCTAATCCCCGATCCTCGGCGTCTTCAGGTGATGGGGCTGTGGAGCAGCCAGCCCCTCCGCGACAAGCAGTGCAGTCCGGTTTATCAAGCAACGGGATTTGCTTCGAGGTGCCGCCTGGACGACGCCTTCAGGAGTCCGTCAAGCACGGACTGATTAAGGCGCATTGTAATTTAGGCCATCCGTCCCAGGCGGATCTGCAAAGATTTCTCAAGCTAGGTGGAGCGAAACAGGAAGTCGTGGAGGCGGTTAGTTGGCTTAGATGCTCTACTTGTGCTCATGCTCATCGACCTAGCACTCATAGGGTCTCCAGTATCCCTCCATTGCAGATCACGTTTGGCGATGAAGTTCAGCTGGATTGCATATGCATTCACGACGCGGCCAGAGAGAGTCATTGGTTCCTCTCGGTCATTGATCGAGCCACCTCGTATCATGTGATTGAGTTACTTAGGGATCATTCTCCAGCCGAACTTTATCGTGCCTTCGACAGAGGGTGGATGAAATGGGCCGGTCCTCCCCTGCGTGCCACTACTGACCTTGAAGGTGGTTTTCAAGGTCGGGACTTCTGGATCGATGTTGGAAATGCGGGTACTGCTCTTAGCTCCATAGCAGGGACAGCGCATTGGCAAGCAGGAAAGGTCGAGAGGCACAATCAGACCATCAAGGACATGCTTCACAAGACCATTCGTCACACCCAAGTGAAAGATAGAGACGACATGCGTAAGATGGCTCGCGAAGTTGCCTGGGCTAAGAACTCTTTGGTCCGTGAGCATGGCTGGTCACCTGTTGCACTGGTGTTTGGACGGGAGCCTCGAGTTTTCGGGGAACTTCATTCGGAAGGGAATCCCACCTCATATCATCCTTCAGTGGGAGATTCCGGGAGTGATGTTGCCGTCCGAATGAGATTCAGGTATCATGCTAAGCTTGAGTTCGTGAAGAGTTTAGGCGCGGCAGATGTTGTTGCGGACGGCCCATAACAGGACTCGTCGGCTTCCCATACCGAGGATAGGTCAGCTTGTCTTCTTTTGGAGAGCCGAGAACAGCAAGAAGCGTGCTAGCCAAAGTAAGTGGGTCGGTCCGGGTTATGTTGTGGGAATCCAAGACCGCAATGCCTGGGTGACTTGCGGGGGAAGATGCTTCTTGGTGGCCGGAGAACATCTGAGAGAAGCTATAGGTGATGAACAACATTATGGGGACCCCGAACTTCAAAAGGCTTTGGCTCTCTTCAAGAAGATCCCCAAAGAAGCCACCTATGAGGACCTCTCGATTCAACCAGATCCCGAGGGAGAGCCCCAACAGCTCGAACAGGAACCTCTTGCCCAAGACATGAATGAAGATATGGATGTGGATGATGACTCGGGGGAAGGCCTGCCCCGAGAATATCATCATATTAAGACCCGAGTTGGTTGGCATGTGGATGGTAGGAGTAATCCTGTTCTCGTGAGCCACAAAGCATGGGCTTTTCGGAGTCCCGAACCTCGATATCCTGCGGAGAGATTTCCACGGAGGACCACATGGGGTTACATCAGGAGAATGGCATCAGCTTGAACATGAGGTTAAGTGGGGAGACTTGGAAGATTGTCATCAGTTTATCCCGAATGGCCCAGCTGGAATCTTGATCACTGTGTTCCAAAGCAGGACTCGAAAGGAAACCTGCCTGGATGATGTTCCTCATCATGTGAAGAGGCGTAAGACTCCTGGGACTCCTCAAGAGGTTCATGCTACGTACCATGGCATTGGGAAAACCCAGAGTAAGAACAAGCTCAAACGCATGATGGAGAAAGAAATCCCTTTTGATCTTATTCCCTCGAAAGACAGGGAACTTTACAGGGCCGCTGAGGAGAAGGAATGGCAATCATGGCTGGACTACAATAGCTGTGAAGTGTTATCTCCTGAAGAGAGCAAGAGAGTGGAGACTGAGCGACCCGATCGAGTCTTGCCCAGCCGATATGTTTTCAGGAATAAGAATGCTGGTCTCAAGGATCCTTTCGGCAACGCTTTGCCCGTGAAGGCCAAGGCAAGACTATGTCTTCAAGGACACCTCTGTCCTGACAGTCAGTCGGGACAAGTTCAAGTCGACAGTCCTACCATAGAAAGGGTTTCGACGATGATATTTCTTCATCTCGTGACGAGTTATGGTTGGACTAAAGATTGGTTCATCGGGGATATCTCCAACGCTTTTCTTCAAGGGGCTCCACTTGATAACAAGCCGGACATGTTCATGCGTCAGCCGAAGCAGGGCCTCAAGGGTCTTCAACCGGGGCAAATCCTGAAGCTCTTGAAACCAGTTTATGGGCGTCCTGACGCCCCTAGAGCTTGGTATAACGAGTTGTCCAGGATAGTGGAGACTGAGCTTGGGTTTTGCAAATCACACGTGGATCCTGCGCTGTTCTTCTTACGTGACTACCAAGGTAAGCTTCGGGCCTTATTGATAGTTCACGTGGATGATGTGATGATTTGTCATGATGGAAGCAGCGAAGGAAATGAAGCAGCGGAGAAGCTTCATAGCCGGTTCCCATTTGGAACATGAGTGGAACATGGAATCAGGTCGCCAAAGAGGAGGCTGGAGTCTCCTATTGTGGGAAGGAGATTAAGGTGATAGTTCAGAACGGCGAAACCTGTGTTACGTTGAGTCAGAACGCCTTCCTCGAGGGTCGACTCCAGGCTATGACTATCGAGCCGAGCAGGGCCAAGCAACTGGACCTCGCTGCGAACGAGACCGAGTTGACTGATTATAGATCAGTTGTGGGTAGTCTTCAGTGGCTTGCGGTTCAGAGCAGGCCTGACTTGGCTTTCGAGTGTAACCAGTTACAGAAGAGAGTCAGCGACCTGAGAGTGCGAGACTTACATCGTGCCAACCGCGCGGTCAAAGATGCTGTGAAACATCGGTGTGAGATTCTCTTCCGTCCACTGGGGCCGGATGCTGAGATCGTTACGTTCCACGATGCCGGGTTGTACAGCAGTCTTGGTGTTGAGATTGACGAACGAGAGTGTGAGGATATCTTGCAGAATGGAACCGAGCGTAAACTTGTTTACTCCCAGAAAGGTGTTTGTGTCGGGTTCGTTAGAAGAGGAGCTACGGAACACGAGCAGCGAGCTCATTACAACTTGATTGATTGGAAATCCTCGACGAACCGACGTGTCATCGAATCATCCTTTGCTGCCGAAACTCATGGAGCTCTCATGGGGCATAACATGTCTCGCTTCGCTCAAGTTCTTCTTGCCGAAATTCGGTATGGGTCCGAGATTATTTCCGCGGTCGAGGATGATGGATGGCAGGATCTCTGCCCTGTGACTCTGGTCACCGACTGTAAAAGTATCTATGATACTGTGCACAAGGACGGTCAACATGTCGGTGAGAAGGGAAACATTGTGCACGCAGTCCTTTTGCGTCAGCTTTTGTCTACTCGTGCTGAAGGAGGAAAGGCCCGTTTACTTTGGGTTCCGACTAGGTGCCAGGTTGCTGACGGCCTTACCAAGGGTGCCAGGGGTGCGGATATCCGTGAGCAATTAAAAGACGGCCTCCTCTTTCACGAGAAAGCTGTTAAGAAACGCGCAGCGTCGACAGGTCAAAAGAATAGTAGTACCAGTGTGAATGTTTGCAGTCATGAGCCAGACCTGTCGTATGCGCGATAACAGTTTGCCTTTTCTTCAGGTTGCATGTACAGACGCTTAGTTTGTGAGCGAATCGCAGCCACGCGGCTCTCGGTAAGCCAGCAAAAAGATCGAGCGATCGTTGCGCCGACATGCAGTCGGCATCCAGCCTTTACTGATTCGCAAGGGGAACAGAGTATCCCTGGACCAAAAGGTCCTGAGGGTTGATTCTTGTCGTGCGTCAACGACTGGGTGTTGTTCTGAGGTGATTGAAGCCGGTTCGTAGTTCGCCCCAAGTCCGAAGGGACAGGTTGTCGGTGAAAAGCGCAGAGCCTTGACAATCAGTGTCTTTCTTGATTCTGAGAACAGCGCGACGGAACACCGGCCGGGCTTTTCACGCACATTGAACAGGCTCTCAACATCGCGAGTCCTTGCCTGGCATGCTGGAGTGCGAGTGTCAAACTAAACCAAAACCCTAAACACCAGACAAGCCCCTACACCCCAAACCCCCCACACAACCTTAAAACACCCTAACTTTACAATGAATGAACCCCAGACTGTAACCCTAGACCTGCTGAAACCTTAAACTTGTACGAATCCATAAACCGCCGCCATAAACCCGAAACCCTGAATACGGCCTCGTCCCAGATAGGTGGGAGGCAAAAAGAACACGCCCGAAACCCTTCAGAACGAAGTCGTTGAGGCCAACAGCCGCAAAAAGAGGCAAGCGACACCAAAGAAAGAGGCAAGTGAGATTGTTATTTGTGCTGAAACCGCCACTGCAATGTGGAAGTGGTCTTGCGCAGGCCGTGCGCGGTTCAAGAAGCTTCTCCTCTTTCGGGGGTGCCGGTGCAACCTCGCGAGCGGTCCTTTATTTTAGGGGGGTCAAGCTTCACCTGGCCGCCCCAGCCCCGGCATGACCTGACCGGAGGTGCAGATAATCAAACAGTCATAGACAATTAGAAGAATATTTAAAATAATTGTTATTATGATTATGGTTCAAGTCAAATTACAACTAAATATCAGCGTCGTCATTGGTTGCCATCGTTTAGGGTTTCGGATATCAGAGATTAGATCTTTAGCTCTGGAATACTAGTTCAAAGGAAGGTCAAGCATCTGTTGTCATACGATACATTTATTCGAAAATGAAGTTTCAATTTCAGATTCTCAATTCAAGCTTCGTGTCGTCCACCTCGGCCCGGCTGCAAGTGAAGAAGGACAGCGGAAACTTTGAACAGATGCCACGTTCTGGTGTAGGCTGAGTGATTGGTGAAGCACTCTGGCTGGAGGGTGTATGCCCGAGGACCCCCGGGTCGCGCTGTAATTGACTGGCTCGGGCCAAATCAAGGCGCGGCGTGGAGCTCGAGGGCTGTAGGGGGTCTGCTCGGGCCAAATGGCAACTCATAGTGCCGAGGTAGCACGTTCGTGGGTGCGCTCTTCTTGGTTCTTCCGTGTCGACTCGTTGCCAGCAGGACACGCCAAGAAAGGAGAAGGGGGGCGAGGCGGGGCGTGGGCGGGCGGGCGTACTCGAACAGAAAAAACGCCCAAATCGGGGGGCGGGGGGATGGTGTGCGGCTTAAACCGGGGATATTTGGAAGCTGGCTCTTGTCCATGAGTAGTACCCTTTTGCCCTTTTTCTTTCTGGGTTCCCTTATTAAACCTAAATAGTAAGAAAAAGGGTACCCTTATTATTAAGGGGTTACTTAGGAACTTGGGTGTATTCTAGAGAGAAAGCGATACTCTAAATCCCTATTATCTACCCCAAGAGGTAGCTTCCAAATAGACCCTAGTATTTTTTTCTTGATGGTCGAAACCCGGAATACAAAATCTTATTTAATTCTGAATCTATCGCCCCCGAATTCTCTTTGTCGAAACCCTCGGAACTTAATTAGGCTAGGAATTACATAAATAAATGTAAATCTTGGAGGGCCCCGGACCTCTTTGTTTAATGGTTGAAATACTTGACCTTTGACCGAAATTAGATAACTTAAATCTTGGGGCCCACGGACTTTTTCCGGACCCTTTTCCTAATATTCTTCTTCCCAACTCTTCCTCCTCTCGGATTTTCTCTAATTGGAACCGGTACTAATAATTTAAAATATTGATATTCTCGTTCTTGGATTCTTTCCCTCGAATTAAATAATAAAATCTTAATCTTAGATTTCTCCGGACTTGTTCTCTAATAATTTAATTATGTAATTAATATAAATGATTTATATCTTGGGCGTTCTTAGATCTTGTCCGAGTCTGAACTTTGTTTCTCCCCGCCTACTCTGCTTGGACTTCGCCGCGGTTCTCGGACTTTTTCTTTCATATTTGATTATTTAATGGAGATTTGGAATGAAATATTTTAATCTAAATCTTGGGTATCCCTTTTCCTAAGATGTATTTTATTTTATTAGATAATTTATATAGTAAGCCCTCATAATTCCCCCCCCCCGCCCCCCTTCTTCTATTATCTTCTCTAAGTCTTGAGCCCCTTCTCTGACCCTTTAAGCTCTAAATTCTCTATACTCTGAACTTCTTAAGTCTTAAACTTCCTAAACACTAAGTCGAATTTTAAATCTTAAATCCTCTGCCTTGCCTACTTGTGAGAGTGTGAGAGTCGAAATCTTCTTCAACTTTAAATCGCAACTATTCGATAAGACTAAGTTTCTTGAAACCACGCTCCTCGAAAAATTTGAAGCTATCGAGTTGTCTTTCGCTGTCTTGATTTTCTGAAATGTAGCGATTCCATAGCACCAAATCTTGGGAAAATGATATTTTTCGGAAAATTTGAAGTTATCGAATCGTTTTTCGTTGTCTTGATTTTCTGAAATACAGGTATTCGAAATTACCAAATATTCTGAAATGACACTCTTCGGAAAATTTGATGTTATAGAATCGCTATTTTTATTTTCTGATAGATTCGCGGATAAATATTTATATCTAGAATTAATTTTAAGCAATATTCGGAGATCTATATCGAATTCAGTTAGGAAACAGCCAAACGCAACAAATTTCGTCATCCGATTCTTGGGCGAAATTTGCTACGATTGGGGATTAGTAATTTTTTAAGTTAGAAAATTTTTATTGACAACAAATTTCGTTAATCGATTCTTGGACGAAATTTGATATGATTGATTTGTTCATTATATGTCTATTTCAATCAAGAAATTCCCAATAATAACAAATTTTGTCATTCGATTCTTGGGCGGAATTTATTATAATTGATAACTTCGTGATTATATTTTTATTTCGACAATTTTCGCCAGTCGATTCATGAGAGAATTTGATTGAAGATTGGGAGGAGCTCCACCCTTTCTTCTTTAGTACATGCTCTCTTCTATCTTTGGAAAATAATAGAGACAAGTAGGATCTCTTTCCCGACTTAGAGACCTTTCCTAGAGAGAAAGGAGATCTCTTCTGGTCGACTGAAGGGTATATGGTGTTCTCTTTTTTTTCGTGAAATTCGAATTTTGAGCTGGCGTCTTAATCTTTCTCGATATATGGGAGAAAGCTCTCGTCTTGTCGAGGATGAGGACAATAATTTATGTGCTATTTTCAATATTGGGGCAGCTCTGTCTATATTTATTGGGAGCGAGCTCTGTATAATGATCTTAAGATTAAGATAAAGATTTAGCACATATAAAGGAGCTCTCTAGAAAAAAATTTCGCCTAATTCTCTTCTCTTATTAAGAATAACTTGGAATGAGCTTTCTTCTTATTTCAGAAGATCTCGTAGAGAGCTTTTCAATTCCTTCTGAAAGTTGCGAGGTTCAGATTTTTCTTATCAATCTTTGAAAATTTGATTTTTTTTTTCCCCTTGCTCGTAAGTTCACTTTCATATTTTGAAGAGGAGGACGAAGAGGAGATATTCAGGAGTTCTCGCCCCTGGCTAATAGAGAAAGGAGGTCCCTTCGTGCCGATTGAGAGGTAAATGGAGCTTTCTTCTTTCTCGGGAAAATGGCGGAGTCTCTCTTCTGAATTGTTGGGGAAGGGGATCTTCCACGGGATCTCTTCTAAGAGGTAAAGGAGCATTCTTCTTTATAATGAAATTGGAGTGATATTTCTTATTGTTTTCGATAATTAGGAAGAGAGTGTATACGTTATTTTTGAAGGTTGGAAGGGATTCTGTCTTTTCTTGCTAAGAAGGAGGTCTCTTTATTCTTTTGAAGATTGAGAGGCAACTTACCAAGAGGTAATGGAGCTCTCTTCCAGAAAAAGCTATCTTTTCTTATAACGAAAATTTGGGAGAATTCTCTTCTTATTTTAATATATGAGGTGGAAGAATTTTCTTTCTTGTTGAAGATTGAGGGAAGGATTAGACGTCTTTATTTGAGAAGAACTCCAATCGCTTTTCTTTACGGGCGCATGTTCTCTTCCATCTTTTGGAAAAATAAAGGAGATAGTTAGGATCTCTTTCTTTTATTTAGATATTTTTCTTAGAGAGAAGGGAGGTCTCTTCTTGCCGATTCAGGGAAAAATGGAGCTCTCTTCTTTCTCGTGAATTTGGAGGGATTATTTTTTGAGATGGAGTCGTCTTCTTTTATATGAGAGGAAGCTCTCGTCTTGTCGAGAATGAAGTCGATAATCTATATGTTATTTTCGAAGATTGAGGCAGCTCTGTCCATATTTATTAGGAGCGAGATCTTTTCAATGATCTTAAGATTAAGTAATAAATATTTAATAAATGGTGAAAGAGCTCTCTAGAAAGAAATTCGTCTAATTCTCTTCTCTTATCTAAGAATAATTTGGAATGTGCTTTCTTCTTCTTACAGAGGATCTCGTAGAAGATTTTTTTTCTTTCTGAAGGCTGCAGGGAGGACCAGAAGGCTTGAGTTGTGGAATCCTTTTTCGATTAATCGTTCTCTCTCTTCCATATTAGGAAGAGGAGGAGATGGTTAGGAACTCTCGTCTCTCATTAAGAGAAAAGAGGTCTCTTCGTGCCATTTGAGGGGTAAATGGAACTTTTTTCTCGAGAAGTTAGAGGGGCCTCTTTTCGGATAAGAGACCTACCAGGCGATCCTTTCTAAGAGGCAAAGGAGCATTTCTTTCTAATAAAATTGAAGTGGCCTTACTTATTAATTTCGACGATTAAGAAGAGAATTCACGCGTCATTTTTGATAGATGATAAATAAAATAAGAGAGACGAAATGATATGATGAAGATCTAGAAAGAATATAGGTCGCGAGAAAAGATAAGATAAATGAGATGATGACAAATCTTATTCCGATAGGTGACTTCTTGATAGAAAAAATAATGATAAATAATATATTGTTTATTAATTGAATGATATATTAAGAAAAATTAATATATATATATGCAATAGAAAATAATTCTTATATTAATTTTTCATAATTAATTAATTCAGCTTGTTTAATATGATAAAATTATTATTTCTTTTTTTTGAATTTGAAGAAATCTTAGTATAAATAAGATATTAAGTCTTCTGATTAAAATAATATTATCTTCAATGAAATTATTCAAAATAAAAAAATAATAAGATTATTATCTTGAATAAAAATATTAAAAATAAATAAGATAGAATTTTATATTTCTGTTCATTAGATTAGTATAAATACTTCTTTATTCTGTTATATATATTTCTGGAAAAGAGAGAACTATGAGAACCATGATTAAAGATAATTTATAGAATTTAGATTTCTTTTTATATTATGATATTTAGATCTTCTAATTTCAAATTATAAAATATATTATCTATATAAGTTCGATTTTTATGATTGCATTAGTATTTTTTAGATTAGAATTATTCTGATCTCTCTTTCAATATTATAGAAAAAGAATTTTTTATTCTAAAGATCTTGGAAGCGAAATTTTTCCATTTCAACGAATTAAATAGAAGATTGTTTTTGAGAAAGATTATAAGAAAAGCTAGACTTATTCAAAAAAATGATTTTTGTTTTATCTTTTACAGATTAAGAAGAATATTAGATCTTAGTCTCTTTCTTATTATCGATTGAAAGATAGACGAAGATTTCATTTTTCGTGACCTTGAAGACGATTTGTTGCCTCCTTGAGATAATTTAATAGAATTTTTATTCAGAATGAGCTCTCGTCAATTCTCTTCGCAAGAAATGGAAATTTATTGAGAAGATAAATTAGAAAGATATCTCTTCGTATCTTATAATATGAAGTAGATTATTTTTCTTTAAAGATTGGCGGGAAGATTAGATATCTTTAATTGAAGTTTGGGAAGAATATTGTCATTTCTATTTGAGAATAAATTTTTTTCTGTTATTTGAATAGATAAAAGAAATAATTATAATTTTTCTCTATATCAAGAGAAAATCGAAAATATTTTTTCTTATGATATAACGTCAGATAGTCTTGATCTAGAATTTTATTATTGATACTATTTGTCAGCCGATATATTATATATTTCTATATCAAATATAGACAAGTCTCGCCAAATCCTAGAGAAAGAAGAGAGCTCCATTGATCTCTTAATCGTAAAAAAAATTTCTTGTCCATTCTAAAAAAGGTGTTGGTTATTGTCTTTGCTTTGATAAAATCTGACAGAATCTAAATTCAAGAAGCAAGTTCGGAGTCTTCTCATCTTTTCAAATAAGAAATCTGAATTTCTCGTCAATTTTCAAAAAAGAATGATAAATCTTTTTTCTCATATCTTAAAATAAGAAAAGGCTCTCTCTCGTATTTATTCGTGGCGAATCAAAAAATTTCTAATTAATATGTCTTTCATAAATCGTTCTTAATATTAAGAAAATTGAAAAGATCTCGCTCCTAGGAAAAGAAGACATAATTTTTTTGATTTCGAAAAAGCAACGAGAAAAGCCTTCGATCTTTATTTTCGATAAATAAAAATTGAGAATTTTCTTTATTCGAAATATATAGAAGAGAGCTCTGTCTCAAAAATCAAATAGATCCGTCCAAATTCACGAAAAAGAAGAGATATCAATTTATCTTTTCATCGGCAAGAAGAGATCTCTCTATTTCTCACTAGATAAAAGAAAAAAGATCTATTTATCCCCTGAATCTATTGAAAAGATTAAAGAAATCATGCACTGAAGAAAATTAAGTGGAATTCTTCTCAATTTTCAATCAAAGCTATCTAGTCCTCTCCTCAATTTTCAATAAGAAAGAAATTCTTCTATCTCATGTTCTATTATTCGTGGAAAGAAAAGATAATTTTTTTTGAAGAAGGCTCCATTATTTCTTGATAAGTCGCTTCTCAATCTTCAATAGAATGAAGAGACCTCTTTCCTAGCAAGAAAAGACAGAGCCCTCCCAGCGTCGTTCGGACTAGATAATTGGCGAAGAAAGGAATTCTGGACGGATTCTAATTTAAGATTAGATGCGATTTAGATTCGAAATAAATTGAAGAATTCCGGAGTGGATTTACCGAATCGATTTATAGATTTAAATCGTTGGCGAATTTTCGCGATGAAATTCTAAAATAAAATTATGGAATAGAAAATTTATGACAGAGAAAGATAGATGATATAGAGATTTGATAATTAGATTCTCTTAAAATCTTGAATATAAATATTCTTATGAATCTTATGAATCATGAATTTCTGATATGCACGTGAATTCTATGATTATTTAGTATATTAGATTTCGGTTTCAAGATTTATATATATTATCAATTTTTTTGAATATCAACAAAATATTCGAAAATGATAGAATTAAAAATTTTTCAAGTTTGATGAATCTTCGGAGATAAATCTCGAGATTTTGATAACTATGATATTAATTTGAGAACAACTCTATTGTGTAAATATAATTAGGTATAATCTAATTTTAGTCTGATGATTCTCGAATTCTCATTGAATCCGAAAATTCAATTATTTAGAATTTATTCGGATTAATTCTTTGAATTCTGATCAAATATAAATATCTTTTGAAAGAAAAATATTCAGAAAGTTGAAAGAAAAATATTCAGAAAGATGTATATAATTAATCTCAATTTTATTAGAATCGGTTGTTTTCGCTAGGAACTTATTGATTCATATTAAATCATTATTTATTTCGAAATAATAATAATTAGAATCTATCTCGAAATTGATTTCAATATTAGCTTCGAAATAATTTAATATAAAGAATCTTTTTTATATTGAATTCGTAAATTTAAATCGAATTCTATATATAGATATATTAAGATCTCTGAAAAATATTTGACATTGAGTCTAATTTCAAGAACTCGCAAGATTAATAATATCTATATCTTGGAAATTTATCTAACGAAATATTAATCTTATAATATTCTAGAATTTTCTTGAAACCTAAATATATTTTTCAAGATTCATAAAATATATTCGAAATTTCTTGGATTAAAAATGATATTCAATATCATATTCATACCTGAATATATTTATTCATATTTTCAATTAATCTGATTTAAGAAAAAAATTTATATCTTGATTGGGTTGCCAGTTAACAATCAGTTGTAGAAAGGTCAATATATAGATAGATATAGATCTCCTTTTATAATTCTGAATAAATTTTTCAGAATCTTATATTGAGAGTCCGATGATAATTATTCTAATATTAGAGATGTTCGAAAGAATTATATCATATATTTTCAATTTGTTATATATTGTCTTTTTTGAATTTATAAGGATAAAAAAGTATATATATATATATCGAATTTTAAGTATATGAAAAGTTTTCAAAAAAATATATCCGAATGAGATATTTGTTATTGAATGATTGAAAATTATCTTTTCAGCAGATCTTAAAATACAAGATAAATAGAAAAATAATTGAAAATAAATTTATGAAATCAGCAATATGATATAATGGAACATTGGCCTTTATTTCGAATAGATTCAGTCGGCAAATAATGTCATACATTTTTTTGAGGATCGTGATTTTTTTGAGCTTGAAAGAAAATATCATTTAATTATGAAAAAGGATTAAGATTCAATAAAGAATTTTCTATTCTCATTTAAATGAAGAGAAATTTCAGTTAATATATTCTAATGAAATTCGATTTGTCTTCGTCTTCATCAAGCAGAGGAAGATGATCTTTAAGATTGTGGAGGTTATACAGAAGAGGGAGGAGAATCGGGGAATCTTCAAAGAGAAGAAGATATCATAGATAAATATCATTGATAAAAGAAATTCTTGAAATTTTCATATCTTTCTCCCGACGATCTCTATAGGTATATCAAAATAATTTTGCCAGAAAGTTCATAATCCTATTATTCTATCAAAGATCGGAACATGTATTTATTTAGAAATAGCATTTTAGAAAAAATCAATCTTTTCTTAAGTCATTTATTTCAATAAGAAGAAAATATCTTGATCCAATATTAGCCATCTATGAAATATTTTTTAAAAAAATCAGATATATAGATTTATAATTATAGGATTATATCATCTATTCAAAAAATATTTATAAAGAAATATATTTTTCCTCATTCCCGAAAGCTTCGCGAAGGGTTTTTCCGTGCGGAGCCCTTCAGAGTAAGTTCATCGAGTGAAGGGCATCGAGTCAAGTGCATAGTACACAGAGTGAAGTGCATAGAAAGAAGTAGGTCAGACTGAATAGAAAGAAGTAGATCAGACTAAAGTATATCGAGTGAAGTGCATCGTGTCAAGTACATAGTACACAGAAGAGTATTCGACTTTCTTAAGTTTCTTAACTTGACTTTCTTAATTTTCTTAACTTGACTTTCTAACTTTCTTAACTTGACTTTCTGAAGTTTTTTAACTTGACTTTCTTAACTTGACTTCCTTAATTTCTTAACTTGACTTTCTTAACTTCTTAACTTAAATCCCGACTTAAGTCTCTTACTTAAAGTGTAAATATTCTTTCTAAAGCCGGAG
>CAJNJA010042553.1:0-21785 GCA_905231915.1 Symbiodinium necroappetens | reverse complement strand
AACCCTAAACCCTAGAACCCTCAAGCCGGTAAAGCGTCGATCGCCTGCCTGGGCCTCCGGAGCAAGCCAAGCGCCCTTCGCCTTCTCGCCGAGTCCCGCCTTCGTCTTCAGCTCTTCTTTCTTTCAGGGGTGTAGGGTTTTGGGTTTAGGGTCTTGCTTTCAGGGGGTTAGGGGTTTAGGGGTTTAGGGCTCAGGGTTCAGGGTTTAGGGATTAGGGTTTAAGCGGTTTAGGGGGTTTAAGGGGTTTGCGGGATTTACGGTTTAAGGGGTTTTAAGTTGAGGGCTTCGGGCTTAAAGTCATTATTCGTCTTCAACTCCTTCTCCTTTTTTGAGTGGTTTAGGGTTTAGGGCTTAGGGTTGTTATTTTGTAGGGGCTGGTGGGGGGCGGGAAGGTGTAGTGTCTAGCCGAAAAATCGTGAACCATGGTTTCTATCTATAACTCCTTGAAAATGTAGGTTTGTTGCGCCACAGGTAGGGTTTCGTTTAAGTGAAGGCTGTTCGTCTTTGGAAGCGACGTCCTTCAAGGGTTCTATAAGTTTGAAAGATTTCTGTGGCCTCTGTGGAAGTTTATCAGAATCTCGGAAGGATTTATGGGGCCTTAGAGGTTCTACAGCAGGGCTCTTTAAGGCCCCCCTCAAGCCTAAACCCACTTTAAGGAGCATAAACCCTAAAGCCTAAACCCTAAACCCACTTTAAGGAGCATAAACCCTACACCCTGAACCCTAAACCCACTTTAAGGAGCATAAACCTTAAACCCTAAACCCCCAAAAACCCACAAACGACTTCTGAAAAGGGCTTGGGCAACCCGGGAGGTTAACAGCCGTTGGAGGGATCCCTACTCCGAGCCTTTGAGGACTCATATGGGTAGTTCTCTAAGTTAGGGTCCTTTTTTGGGGTTTAGGGGTTTAGGGTTTAGGGTTTTGGGTAGTTCTCTAAATTGGGGGCCCTTGTTGGGCCCCCAATATAGCATGGCACCTTAAGATAATAAAAGGTCCCTACAAGGGACCCTGGTTTGGAGAAATGAATGAACGAACGAACGAACGGATGAATGAGTGACTGAATGAATGAATGATCCTCTGAAAGAAGCTTGGGGCACTAGCCGCCGTCGTAGTGTAGCAGCAGTAGTAGTAGCCGTAGGCTTTTCTCACAGTACCACAATTGATTGCTTTTATCTTCAGGCCAAAAGCTTTTCGTTTTCGATATTAGGAAAGATAAAGCCTAAACCCTATAAACCCTTATAGATCCCTTTAACGGAACCCTTGTAGTACCCTTTAAAGGAACCCTAGATGAGGATGCCGCGCCTCCTCCAAAACAGTGCGCAGCCGCATGTTCTCATGCCGCATGTGCTTCAGCTGCGCCTGTCTTTTGTCTTGGGGCGAAAGCTCTAAGTTGCGCTTCTGTGTTCTGGGGGCTTACCGTCCAGGCTTGCTGGGGGCTTATGGTTTTGAAGCGTTCAACACAGGTTTGCCAAATATAGGGACCTGAATGATTACAACAGGTTTTTGGGGAATTGTATACGTATATATAATTTATCATCAAGACCCAAAGTAATATCTATTATTAAGCCTCTTTCTGAATTCCTGACCACAAATTATCCTCTAGTCAAGAGCCGGTCTCGGGCTTAAAAGCCTCACGGCATGCCAAATTTAAAGCTTGACAGTGTCAAAAACCAATTTCTAGGCTTTAGGGCTTTGGGTTTTGGGGTTCAGGGCCCTAAACCCTAAGCCCTAAAGTTTCGGGCTAAGGAACATAGATAGATAGGTAGATAGACGGACAGACAGGTAGATAAATAGAAAGAAATATAGATAATTAGATAGATAGACGATAGGCAGATAGATACATAGATAGATAGAGATACGCAGATAAAAAGATAGCTAGCTAGCCAGCCAGCCAGCCAGCTAGCTAGCTAGATACTTGGATAGATAGATAGACAGATAGATAGATGGATGGATGGATAGATAGGTAAACAAGAAGAGAGAGCGAGAGAGAGAGAGGAGAGAGAGAGAGAGAGAGAAAGAGAGCGAAAGAGCGAGAGAGCGAGAGAGCGAGGGAGAAAGAGGGAGCGAGAGCGAGAGACAGACAGAGCCCTAAACCCTAAACCCTAACACCTAACACCTAGCTCGCAATGACACATCTGCCTCGAGTGTGTCCAGCATCGCGCGGTGCGCATGCTGCAACCAGACCTGTGGGGCTTACCACAGGGGGCCTTGCTGAAAAAGCGTATGGTTTGGGTTTAGGGTTTAGGGTTTAGGGTTTGGAGTTTAGGGTTTAGGGTTTAGGGTTTAGGGATTAGGGTTTAGGGTTTAGGGTTTAGGATAGATACTACGAAGAGATACCATCATACCAAAAAAGATATGCCCTACTTTACTAGAGTGTACCAAAACATAGAACAGTATGCTACTTAATGCTACATTTATGCCATAGGGTCGTAACCTATCACAATACACAAGATACTGTACACTACATACTAATCATATACTATATACAATATACTAAATATAATATACGTTATATTGTATAATGTATATATACTATATACTATACTATATAACTGCTATATACTGTATACTGTGAACTACGTAGACTTTATATTCCATTGTACTTAAGGATAATATACGTTAATTCTGTAATACACTGCAATGTACGATAACATGATAAGAACCCTAAACCCTAAGAGCCCTACAACCTAAAACCCTAAACCCTAAAATCCTAAAACAGAAAAAACCCTAAACCCTATGATAAGAACCCTAAGGGATAGTATTGGCAACGCTTCAGGCTGCTGTCTTACCAGGAGCCTAAACACCCACATCCTCTAGACTTGAGGGCTTCCGGGTGTAGGGTTTAGGGTTGTAGGGCTTTAGGGTTTTAGGCTTTAGGGTTTTAGGGCTTAGGGTTGTAGGGTTTAAGGTTTTAGGGCTTAGAGTTTTAGGGTTTAGGGTCTAGGGCTTAGGGTTCTAAGGTTTAGGGTTTTAGGGTCTAGGGTTTCGGGCTTAGAGTTTAGGGTTTAGCGCTTAGGGTTTAGGGTTTTGGGGCTCTTACCGTTGAGCCCTTATGTATGCAGTAAAACGGGAGGAATGACGGGGTAACCCTCCAAGCCCTTCATGCCAAGAAGCCTGCAACCTCCGAATTCATTGTCAACCCCCGAAGCTCTAAGACTTAAAACCCTAAGCCCCAAACCCTAAAACCCTAAACCTAAAACCCTAAACCCTAAGACCCAAACCCTAAAACCCTAAGCCCCAAATCCTTAAACCCTAAACCCTAAAACCCCAAGCCCTAAACCTAAAACCCTAAACCCTAAAACACTAAAAGTCCCAAAACCCTAAACCCTACATCACTCACGTAAACCATCACCACTTGATTTTCATTTTGCTTCCCAAACCTCTGAAGAATCGTCTGCCATGAAGCCGGAAACCTTGAGTGCTAGACTCTGCGCCTTAGATGTACCTATATAGTAGAATGTAGGGCTTCTATATTAGGAATCCTTGTTGTGATTTTGGAAAGTATCCCCCATAATGGTACCTAGGATCCTTTGGGTATCTTATTGCCCTGAATCCCAGAACTCCTCTTAACAGTCCACTGCAAAACCTACAGCAAAACCCTTACAAACGCCCTCAGAAAGCTGTATACCCAGAGAACCAAGTACCCCTTAATTCAGGAATAGACCTTAACTCATAATAGTAAGGCCCCTATAATTTAAGGTATGTTCCGTAAACCCTAAACCCTAATATCCTAAACCCTAAACGGCCCTAAACCCTAATATCCTAAACCCTAAACGGCCCTAAACCCTAATATCCTAAACCCTAAACCCTAATGTCCTAAACCCTCATACCCTAAACCCTAAAATCCTAAACCCTAAACCCTAATATCCTAAACCCTAAACCCTAATATCCTAAACCCTAAACCCCAATATCCTAAGCCCTGCCCTAATCCCTAAACCCTTAATTAAGGGGGCTTCGGGTTCTCTGGGCACCCGTGTCGGCAAGGCCGGTCCTGAGATTGCACCAGGGCCTCGACGAAGGGATCTCCTGTCCACTTGGGTTTAAGGTTTAGGGCACTCAGAGACCCCAATTACCCCCCTTAATTAAGGAATTTAGGGTTCCTTTAAGGGCTTTGAAACCCTGCATTACCGTGAGGCTTTAGGGTTTAGGCTTTACGGCCTTTAGGGTTTAGTCTGTAGGGTTTGGGGTTTAGGCTTTAGAGTTTAGGGTTTAGGGCTTATAGGGTTTAGGGTTTACGGTCACGTGGGCGTTCGTCAAGGAAGAAGTATGAGACTTCTCCTGGGGCTACTATGATTCATTAAGTGCTTAGATTCTAGAGATTTCGGGTTTAGGGGTTTAGGAGTTTAGAGTTTTGGGGGGTTTAGGGTTTCGGGGTCCAAGGATTAAGGATCGGTAGGCATCGTCCTGTTGTGCATATACGGTATTCACACACTTAGGCATGCGGGCAATTACGCATGTATTTGCATAGTTCCCTGCTCACGATGGTACTGTCGTGCTTGTTCCGTGATGCTGATTTGACCTTTCTTTGGGGTTTTAGCTTCATGTGGACCCCAAGAGTATGTAGAATCATAGCCTTTTCATAGGTCTTGGGAAACTATCTCACCTACCTTTAGGGGTTTAGGATCAGCGTAGGGGGCTTGGAGATTCTGAGGCTTGATGGTTCAGGCTCAGACGCTCGAGGCGCAAAAGGTTAGGGTTTAGGGTTTAGGGCTTAGGAGGGGTGGTATGGGGCGTTTACAAAGGCTTCAGGGTTCGTTGAAGGCTTTGGGTTATAGTATGCCCATGGCAAGAAGCTGTAAACCCCTAAACCCTAAACCCTACGAGAAGCCCGACGAACTGCAAGAAGGAGTGTTGCCATACCTGTAGGCTCCTAAGTAGTTCCTTTTTATGGTTCATATTTAGAATCCTACAAGGTAATCCCAAAAAGGAACTACAATGGAGGTACCTATATGGAGTGTCTACAGCGGGTTGAGACTGTGGCCTCGGAAGCTGGAACAGCTGCTTCGATCTTCCACTCTCATGCTGCGAATAGGTTTCTGGGTTGAATGGCCCTATAAAAACCCTTTTAGGGGTTATAGGGCTTATGGGGCTTATAGGGCTTTAGGGGTTTAGGGCTTATAGGGCTTATAGGGGTTTAGGGCTTTATGTAAACCCGTTTTAAACCCTCAGCCCTAAACCCTCTTGGAATCCGCGGCCCGTAGGAGCCTGGACTTAATCAGCTGCTGCCCGAAAAAAACTGTAACGGAGGATCCTAGCAGGGCCAAGTCAGAAAACCCAACTCCGTAATTTCAGGGTTCTGGGCAGTTTAGAGCAATTTAGGTCTTACGGTTTAGCTATGCTGATGGGGTCAGAACGAAAGAAATGCGGCAATGGCCGCATCATTCTGCCCTGGACAGTCACCTGTCAAATCTCAAACCCTAGACCCTAAACCCTAAATTTCTATCCCTACTGTTGATGATATAAATCCTGCATTACCTTAAGGACCCTAAACTATGGGAACTATGGTGCATTCCTTATTATGGGTAATCCAGGATTTATATCATCAAACGTATCAGGCCTTCAAGCCTGTGTCAGCTCTAGTCTAAAGCATTTCAAAGGCTATGGAATACTGGGCTTTGAAGTAACCAGGGAGAAACTCGACAGACTGTTAGAATGGTACTTACTTCCCCAATAAGCAACGAAAACTTGCGGATTACTACCAAGATTATCTCAGAACCCCAAAAAAATATAGGTTGGGTATGGGGGAACCCAGATAATTTCAATAAAGGGCTCCCTCAATTAAGGAACAGGTTCCCCCAAACAAAAACAAAAAATACATTCAAGTGTGGCACTCCAGGACCTACCCGCCCTATAAAACAAAAGCACGGGCGACCCTCCGAACTGAAACCCTAAACCCTAAACCCTGAGCCCTAAACCCTAAAGCTTAAATCCTAAAGCCTAATTACTAAACCCTAAACCCTGAACCCTAAAGCCTAAACCGTAAACCCTAAATCCTAAACCCTAAATACCAAAGCCTAAACCCTGAACCCTAAACCCTACATCGTAAACCCCAAATCCTAAATCCTAAACCCTAAACCCTGAACCCTAAACCCAAAGCCCTGCACCCAAAAGCCTGAACCCTGAACCCTAAACTCTGAACCCTAAACTCTACACACTAGAGCCTGCTTCGACGGTGGCTTGGTAGGACCAACCCGAGCTCCCCACCATGGCGTCGCTTGAGGGAGGACTGTAGGATCAGGTTTGGCTTTAGGCTTTAGGGTTTAGGTTGTAGGGTTTAGGGTTTGGGGGCTTAATGTAGGGTTCGATTTTAAAGCTGTTATTTCGGTTTAGAGTTTATTTAGGGTTCCGAGCTAGGCAGGATGGAGGATCAGGTGAGGATTTTAGGGTTCTTGTTACGGGATTTAACTTAAGTTACCATAATACGGAAACCATACTATTTACTATAGAGCCCTTTTATGGTAACTTAAATAAAATCTTTTAACAAGAACCCAGTTTTAGGGTGTGGGGCTGAGAGATAGGAGTTTCCAGCTTCGGATACTCTGGCTGCGCAAGCTGGATTCCACATGTTGGGCTGAAGCGGTCTTTGCGCTTTCGGGTCGAGGGTTTCGGGTTTGGTGTTGAGGGTTTAGGGTTTAAAATGGCGTTGAGAGTTTAGGGTTCTTCTGTGAAGGACTACAAAGCAAGCCTGGTGGTGCCAGGTTCACTGCAGACACTGGCAAGGAAGACAAGTTGCATGGTTATTGTCCGATTGTCCACACCATGCCTACTAATGCCTCAAGTATCCAACCCCGCACTTTGAATCCCGAAAATCCAGCTTCCTACAAGTTTCACCGTCAACTCTGTCAAACTGCACCGAATCTGAACCCTAAATCATCAACCGAACGACTGACATGCAACGGGCATGCATGTGCAAAAGAACGCACCCCCCCAAACCCCAAACCCCGACAACATCTGCGCAACAACTTTAAACAAAGATCCATATTGGTAACCCCTAAAGCCTCAACCCTAAACTCACATTTGTGGATCTTTGTTCGCAGTTTCGGCCTGAACTGCCCCCTAACCCATGATCCTCAATCCTACCTCCCAGAACAAGAAATCATAGACCCGAACCTTACGTCGACTTGAATTCCATAGTTCAGGCTTATCTGGACCCCAATCAAAGGTATGTAGAACCATGGCCTTTTATAGGCGTTGGGCCCTTCTTTTATCTACTTTCGGAGGTTCAAGTAGGGTGGACTGAAATGAGATGCTGCATCCTCGGCCCAGGTTTTCTCTCGGAAATGCTGGTCTCTTCCCCACGCTTGCGGATAAGCACCGGGCTTCTTCATGTGAGACTCCGCCAGTGAGCTTCACGTATGAACAGATGAAGCTAACATGACCCTCACTCGGTGGTATCACTCAGGGTCCCTACAGAGGCCACTTCAGGCCGAAGTGTATACTATCTGGGTACATGGGAAGGGCCAGCCCCTTCCTGGATTAGGATGGCTTGCCTGGACCCCAAAGAAAAAACTTTTTTAAGGACTTATATCAAGAAATCATAACAAGGAACCCTAAAAAGGAAGGCTTTACAGGGTTAAGGTAGGCTTTGTGAGGTTTGTAGTGTTTCTCGGGCTTTTGGTTAAGGAAGATCAGAGGGAGACCTCAAAACCTCTAAACCCTGCATGTCGAAATACTCCGTCTAGAGGAAGGCAGGGGCCCTTCTTGAAACCACGGCTACTTAAGAAGGGCCCTTTAAAAACCGCCCCCTGGCCCCCGAAACCCTAAACCCTAAACCTTAAACCCTAAACCCTAAACCCATAAACCCTAAACGGCCCTAAACCCCAAACCCTACTAAACCCTACTAAACTCTAAACCCTAAATCCCAAAAAAACTTAAGGTTTAGGGTCTTGGACTTACAGCAGGACCTGGGGCTTTCGGAGTTATAAGGCTTTAAGGTTTAGGATTTAGGGTTTAGGGGTTTAGGGTTGAGGGTTTAGGGCTTTTGGGGTTTAGAGTTTAGGGCTTAGAGTTTGGGGTCTTAGGGTTTAGGATCTTTGGGTTGAGGGTTGTAGTCGCTGTCGAATTTAGGGCCTTAAGTCTAGGACATTTTCAGGTGGGTAGTTACCGCTATAGGAGCCTTATAGAAGGTCTATATGGAAGCCTTATAGAAGCCCTATATACCCTAAACTCCCCACCTGTAGTTTCCTTCAATCTATGCATAGAATCCTGAGAGCGGCAGATTTTTTGGGCCACAGGCAAAACCAAGAAAACGAGGGGGGAGCTTACCGACGTAAGCTACATTGAACTCCGGGCCATACCTCTCCACCCTAAACCCTTAAACCCTAAACCCTAAACCTTAAACCCTAAAACCCTAAAACCCCTAAGGCCTAAACCCTATAATGCCCTAAACCCTAAACCCTTCAATTAAGGTTTTTGGCTTCAGCAGGAATAGGCCATGGACCTGAGCACCATACCGGGGAGATCCTTGGCCTTGGTTAGTAAGGCTGGGGTTTGGGGTTTAGGGTTTAGGGTTTGAAGTTTAGGGTTTAGGGTTTAGGGTTTGCAGTTTAGGGTTTAAGGTTTAGGGTTTAAGGTTTAGGGTTTGAAGTTTAGGGTTTAAGGTTTAGGGTTTAGGGTTCAGGGGTTAGGGTTTAGGGTTCAGGGTTTAGGGTTTGAGGCGATATCCTAAACCCTAAACCCCCTAAACCCTCAACCCCTACTATCCTGTGACTCTAAGCAGGGTTTCATGTAAGCTGCCAGAAAGATTTCCCCCCCCCCCCAAAAGCAAGCCCTGTGAGGGATAAGCCCTAGACTCGCAGCGCGCAAACCCTAACCCCGAAAAGAACCCTGAATTAGGTTTTTGGGATTTAGGGTTTATGGTTTAGGGGTTAGGGGTTTATGGTTTAGGAGTAATGGGATCAAGGCTTTCGAACATAGGTTCTTGGGATCTAAGTAGAACCCTATAAAACCACCAAACTTCTAAGTAGAACCCTATAAACCCCCAAACATCTACATAGAATCCTACAAAACCACCAAAACTTCAAAAACCCCAACCAGCTTTGGCGAACGCGTCTCGTGGCTGATAAAAAAAATGCAGACTGCTCTGCGCAGCTGCACTGGTAAGGAGGGCCCGTGAAAAATATCGGTTTAGGGTTTAGGGTTATATGGGTCGCTTGTTTCCCGAAGGCACCTACCGGCACGCTACAAAGTAGGGTTTACCTAAAGCCGAAAGCCGATGGAATTCATTTTGCTATGGGTTTCTGTGTGTATCAGCCGTATACGTACCTTATCATGCACTCTCGCAAATAATACCAAACTGCAATACTACTATCCTACAGCTTGGCCGCCTTATAGAGAATCAGCATAAAACGAGTACTCTGTTTTTATCCAACGGGAGGTATATGATACCAGATATAAAACATACTTCCTAAGAGCAGTGAAGCAACTCGCGTGCCTCATCATTACATGGGTCCGTTCTCTAAATTAGGATCCCTTTTTAGGTCCCCCAAAACAAGTGCGGCACTCTTATAGAAAGGACCCTCAAAGGGGACCCTAATTTAGAGAACTACTTACATGGGTGCGTTCTAAAACCGACGGTTGATGATATGAGTCCGGCATTACCCATATAGTTAGGAATATACCATAACTCCCATAGTTTAGGGTCTTTATAGGGTACTGCAGGATTTATATCATCAACCGTATACCCGGTTGTCTCTAAACCCTAAACCCTAAACCCTAAACCGTGGTACCCCTGGGGTCTCCGGCAGGCGATATGGCTGAAGCACGAAAGCAATCTAGGGGCCTGTCCGGTCTCGTAGGGTTTAGGGTTTAGGGCGCAGGGTTTCGTCGTTCATCGATAATCAGGAAACCTAAGCAACTGTCTTGCGAATTCTTCAGACCTCTATATTCGACCTCCTCATGATGAATCACCCTCCTCTTTGGCCTTCAGCCAGCAGGTTTATGAATTTTTTGAATGAAGAGGTCAACATGAACTCATGCAGGGCTTCGCCCTACTTGATAAGTACGTGGACTAGGATTTAGGGACTATGGTGCCTGTGGGTTCGCTCATGTGCAGTCTTCGGCGCCCTCCTGTGAAACCCTGCCGGCTCGCCTTGCTCAGGCTTCGCAATACCACGGAGGTTCGTGGTAAGCGGCTTCGAGTTTCTTTTGCACTTGGGATTTAAGGTGACGTGTTTGTAAAGGTTGGGCTTTTGGGTTGGCTTTCGGGGGTCTATCAATGTCGCGTGGCTGTCTTCTGATGCCTTAACGAATATAGGGGCCTTCAAAATTAGAATAGGGTTTTGGGGACCAGTATACTATATTTACAATATGGAACACCCCAAAACCCTATTCTAAATATTTAGGCCACTACATTACTTGGTAGCCATTTGCAAGATCGATGCGAGATCTCGTGTAGATTGGGTGTTCCTCGGGGCCTCTCGGGCAGGGCCGCTTGTACCCCGGTGCTGCTGCTGTTGCTCTTGCTGTAGCACGGTCTTTGGGTGTTGGGATTCCTGAGTATTGATCCATATGACAAGTAGCTTACCAAGTCGAAGAGTCTATCTGCACGCCCTCTTGCGGCCAAACTTCTCAAAGCTGTGTTCATTCATGATTGGAAAAAATTTAGATTCAAAGGGCTATCAGGAGATGGCCTTGCTCGTAGCACTAGGCTTTACTGAGACGGGGAGAATACCCTAAATCCCAAACTCCAAGATCCCTAAAGGCGTAATACGCCAAAACATAACCCTGCTACCCAGATTCCCTAAACCGCAACCCTTACTAATTTTAATACTGTTGATGATAAAAAAATCCTGCGTTACCCATGATAAGGAATATACCATAATTCTCATAGTTTAGGGTCCTTATATAAGGTAATGCAGGATTTATATCATCAACCGTAGGAAGTCAGACCCCTTCATGAGTAAGACCTGGGAAACCCAGTCGGAGAGACTTCGTTTGGGTTTCAGCGCAGGAAGGCACTGAGCATGGCAAGCTTCAGGTCGGCTTCGTACGGACATTCCCGTTGCGACAATTCAGGGACAATAGGAGGGACCCCTAGAAGGGACCCCTAATCCAAATACCCTATATAGCCCTTATATACCCCTTATGTAGTCTCAGAAGCCCCTATATGTGGGTTTCCGAAGATAGGGGACCCTAATACAGTAGGATCCCTATCATAAGAACACCAAAATAAGGTAACCCGAATTTTCGGAAACTCCCACATAGTTTCATAAGCCCCTACAAAAACCCCAAGGGCCCCTTTAAGGGTCTTAATCCTAATACCCTATATAGCCCTTATATACCATAAGCCCCTAAAAAAAACCCAAGGGTCCCTTTAAGGGTCTCTCCTTAAGTCCCCTTGAGACCAGACCTTGCGGCACCCCGTACTCCGGGGGGCCAATGCCAAAAGGACTCACCTGCCAGGAGACACCCCCTCCTGAGCGCCCCATAATATAAGCCCTAACCATAAACTAAACCCCCTGAGGGTTTATAGGGGCTTATAGGGTTTATAAGTTTTATAGGGTTTAGGATTTCTAGGTTCCCCAGAAACCCCTTAATAATAAGGGTACCCTTTTTCCTAATATTCGGCTGTAACAAGGAGACCCCAAATAAAAAGGGCAAAAGGGTACTACTGGGGAACTAGCCCCATCTAGAGCTTCTTCTTGCAACTCCGTTCGCCCATGATATCGGTTTAGGGTTTAGGGGTTAGGGCTGATACCGATTCTGACAACTAGCTATCGATTTCAACCGGCATGCGATGATAGACATGAAATTGGCCATGCACTGCGCAGAAACGCATGGATAGCGGCCACCCCCGTATCGGGCACGTGGAGGTGTCGCTCAAACCCTATGTCCTGTGGGTCCCTCCTAAACCCTAAACCCTAAACCCTAAACCCCTAAGCACTACAGTAGAAGCCCAAAGGTTGGAAACCCAACGGCCTCAACCCTTTAAATTAATGTAGAGGGAGTCCCAGCACTAATTGCCCTTAACCCGGTTTCCAACTTTTTGGGGTTTACTATAAGCCATGGGGGTAGTTCTCTGAAGTAGGGTCCCTGTTGGGGTCCTTTTTGTCAGGGTGCCGTACTATAGGGTCTTAGGGTTTAGGGTTTCTTGGGGGTAGTTCTCTAAATTAGGGTCCTTTTTGTCAGGGTGCCGTACTATATTGGGGAACAGGGTACCCTGATTTAGAGAATTACCCATGCAATTCCCTTGAACCCTAAACAGTGGAGATTCGGGGTTTGTGGATTGCCGGTTTCGAGTTCGGGAGGAGGCGTCTGTTGATGAAAGCATTTCAACTGAGCAGCCAATGAACACCATACCAGACACCCAGAACACCTGCCTTCTTAGGGTTCCTATTATGACGTGGCATATATAAGTCTTTAAGCGTACGCTCAAACAAGTAGGTTGTTGGGGGTTGAGGTAGAGTTCAGGAAGCTTAGAGTCTGACGTCTTCCAGGAAGACGAACCCTGCTTCTTATTCCATGCTCCTTACAATGCTCACGATCTTAGCTTACTAGTTTGGTTTTGGTATCTTATCGTTGGCGCAGGGATTAAAGGGTCCCAAGTTCCAATGCTGAGGATTGCCGGTGTACTTGAAGCCTCCAACACATCTATCTTGTTCACATCATCGACATAAGCAAATCACAATAGGGAATCCCAACTAGGTGCGTTTCATATAGGTCAGGTAGGGGTTTAGGGTTTAGGGAAGGCATGAACGGAGAACAGAACAGTTGTCACAGCAATGATAACAGTCGTCATGATAATGCTACATGTAGTAATAAGACGAGTTGTCATCTACTACTACTCTTAATATTAATATTATCATAGTGGTTGTTATTGATATTCTAATGGCAAGTGTTCTTAATACTCAAGCCCTAAACCCTAAAACCCTAAAACCCTAAAACCCTAAACCCTAAAACCCTAAACCCTAAAACCCTAAACCCTAAACCGTATTCTGACGGGCTGTCTCGCCTGAACCGCCCTTTCGGCTGACTCGAGGCCTGATCTCCAAGACCCCAGTCAGGAGCGAGTGCTGTGAAACACGTCCGCTGACAGTGCAGGGCTTCCTGTTTAGGGTTTAGGGTTTAGGGCTTAGGGTTTAGGGTTTGGGGGTTTAGGGTTTAGGGGCTTTCTGTCCACTTGTGGCACTCAACTTTAAGCCTAAATCCTAGAAGCCCTAAGCCCCAAACAACCCTGAGAACCCTAACCTTAAATCCTGGAAGCCATAAACCTTAAACAACCCTGCCAACTTTAACCTTAAATCCTAAAGGCCCTAAACTTTAAAGAACCCTAAGAGCCTAAGAACGGTCCCCGGAAGCCCTAGAGGCTGTAGAGGACCATGGCTTTCTCACCACATCTGCAGCCGGGTCACGAATTTAGCCGTCATTTGCGGCCGAATACTTCCCCCCCTCCTAGATATCACCTGTAGCCGAAGATATCCTACCGCTTCTATTCTATGCATAGAATCCTGAGGGCGGCAGATTTTTTGGGCCACAGGCAAAACCAAGAAAACGAGGGGGGGAGCTTACCGACGTAAGCTACTTTGAACTCCGGGTCATACCTCTCCACCCCAAACCCTAAAGCCCTAAACCCTAAACCTTAAACCCTAAAACCCTAAAAACCCTGAAGCCTAAACCCCTAAACCCGAAACCCTATAATGCCCTAAACCCTAAACCCAAACCCTAACACCTCGCCACGCTTAGGGCTTTGGGGTCTCTTCGGTGTTTGGCAGGAGCTTTCCTAAACCCTAAACCCTAAAACCTAAGCCCTACAACCTAGAAGCCCTAAACCCAAAAAGCAAAACAAAACACCCTAAAACTCAAAAGCCCGAAAAACACTAACAATCCTAAAAGCCCTAGGCCCGAAGCCCTAAAGCCCTACTCCCGAGAAACCCTAAAGGCCCTAAACCCTAAAAGCCCTAAAAACTAAAAGCCCTACACCCTGAAAGAAACTAAAAGCCTTAAAAACCCTAAAAGCCCTAAACCCTAAGAACCCTAAAAAACCCAAAAAGCCCTATAAGCCCCAAAAGCCCTACAAACCCTAAAAGCCCTAAAAGCCTTAAACCCTAAAAGCCCTAAAGGCCCAAAAAGCCCTAAACACCCTAAAAGCCCTAAAAACCACCAAAAGCCCTTAAAACCCCTAAACACCCGAAAAGCCCGAAAAGCCCTAACAACCCTAAAAGCCCTAAAACCCCTAAACGCCCTAAATCCCTAAAAGCCCTACATCCCTCAACCCTACCTCTCATCGAAAAGACCTACCTTTTTAAGGAACTGTCTGTGTATAGAAACCATGGTAAGGAACCCTCGAAAGGTAGGTCTAAACCCTAAAAGCCCTATACACCCGAAAAGCCCTAAACAGCCTAAAACCCTAAACCCTATACACCCTAAAAGCCCTAAACACCCTAAAACCCTAAACCCTGTACACACCAAAAAAAAATCTAAAAGCCCTCCCTTTCCTGGCCCGGAGTTCCTCTTATCGAGAAAACAGGCGCTCATACGCTCAACTCCTCTTCCCTCCATCCTAGGATTGGAAAGCCCAGGGGGACTCTAGGATTTAGGGTTTTTAGGGATTTAGGATTTTTAAGGGTTTAGGAGTTAGGATTTAGGGTTTTTAGGGGTTTAGGAGTTAGGAATTAGGGTTTTTAGGGGTGTAGGAGTTAGGATTTAGGCTTTCAGGGGTTTGGGAGTTAGGATTTAGGGTCTTTAGGGGTTTAGGAGTTAGGATTTAGGGTCTTTAGGGTTTAGGGTTTTTAGGGGTTTAGGAGTTAGGATTTAGGGTCTTTAGGGGTTTAGGAGTTAGGATTTAGGGTCTTAAGGGGTTTAGGAGTCAGGATTTAGGGTCTTTAGGGTTTAGGGTTTTTAGGGGTTTAGGAGTTAGGATTTAGGGTCTCTAGGATTTAGGGTCTTTAGGGGTTTCGGAGTTAGGATTCAGGGTCTTTAGGGTTTAGGGATTTTAGGGGTTTAGGAGTAAGGATTTAGGGTCTTTAGGGTTTAGGGTTTTTTGCTCTTTTAGGGTGAAGGGCTTTCTAGGTTTTAGGGCGTTTAGAGTTTAGGATTTAGGGTTTAGAGTTTAGGGTTAGGGTTTAGACTTTAGGATTTAGGCGTTAGGGCTTAGGATTTAGGAGTTTAGGATCTAAGGCCTGGCGTTTCGGAGTCAGGGTTTAGCGTTTTAGGAGCTAGGGTCTAGGGCTTTAGAAGCCCTAAACTTTTCTGAACTTGAGACCCTTGCAGAAATAATGGGTTTGGCTGTTTCTTCGGGGTCCCTGAACTTTTCTGAACTTGGGACCCTTGCACAAATTATGGTTTTAGCTGTTTCTTCGGGATTTGAGGTTACGAATTACTGTTGAAGATATAAATCCTGCATGACCTTAAAGATCCTAAACTATGGGAATTATGGTATATTCCTTATTATGGGTAATGCAGGGCTTATATCATCAACCGTATTTCTAAGTAGCCCGAAGTAAAACCCTAAATCCTAAATCCTAAATCCTGTCATCTGCAACATAAAACCAGGCAGCAGCACGCCACAACCCTAAACCCAAGTGTGCGGATGAAGATTCCCAGAGAACCTAATACCCCTTAATTAAAATAATATACCTGAAAATCATAATATAAAGGCCCCCATAATTTAAGGCATATTCCCTTAATTGAAGGGTATTGGGCTCTCTGGATTCTTCGGGCTCTTAGGGTGCTAGGGGCAAGCGGCTCTCGGCTTCGGCTTCCCCACCCCAAAACCTGCAAACCCTAAAGCCCCAAATCCTAAGCCCTCAGGCCCTACATCCTCAAACCCTAAACTAAACCCTGAACCCTAAACCCTCTGAGCCCTAAACCCTCGAACCCTAACTCTCAAACCCTAAACCCTAAACCCTGAACCCCAACCTTTCACGACCTGGGACCTGCATGGTGCATCCCCCCGTGCCCTACGCTTGGGCGTTCAGGGTTTACGTTTACGGACTTTAGCTAAGTTCAATTGCCAATATCGGGATCCAAAGAAAATGATAGGGTTTAGGGTTTAGGGTTTAGGGGCGTTTAGGGTTTAGGGACAAGGACTTTAAGTAAATTAAATTCAATTGCCATTATCGGGATCTATAGTAAATGATATGGTTTAACCCCCCGGGCTTGCCGATGCGCACAGCTTGGCATGTTTCTGGGCCGCCGGCTGTCCAGAGTGCCCCCATCGATAGCAAGGTTAAGGCACCAATGCGGCAGTAAAAAAAGAAAGGGCCGTCACACCCTAGGTTTTTTACCGTTGGGAATCTACAGCTTGCAGGGTTTATGGACATAGCCGGAAGGCTTGACCTAGCCTCTATAGGGTAGCCCTTGACGAATTGCGAGTCTGTTGTGGTATCACTGCCGCACTCCGACAAAAGTGGAGGGGCCGGGGTTGTAAACTGCATTTCAACCCATCGGTTTCAGGGTTCAGGGTGCAATATGTGGGTAGTTCTCCAACATTTAGGGTCCCCTGTTCATGTCCTGTTGATAAGGGTGCCGTACTATATTGGGGACCTAGACAGGGACCCTAATCTAGAGAATTACCCATTTAGGGTTTGACGTTTCGAGTTTGGTTGCCGGCAATCCGGATAGCCATAAACCCAGAGAACCCAATACCCCTTACTAAAGGAATATACCTTAGATCATAATAATAAGGCCCCTATAATGTAAGGTAGATTCCTTAATTTAAGGTGTATTGGGTTTTAAGGGAATGTCACACCTGGGCCTAGCCTAAAGCCCGAAACCTTCAGCTTTAGTAGCTTAACACATTATGTATGCATATGTATACGTGTATACAAATAAATGTATATATATATGTACACATATGTATGTGTGTGTATATATATATGCAACTCTCACAATAATCGACTACTTGTTTCGGTTGTTTTTGTATCTGTTTACAGAATAAGAGCGGAAGAGAGGCCTGACTCGTTGGAAAAAGGCTTTGAGAATATTGGCGAGCATCTGCAAGGCGATCTTGTCTAAACCATTACAACATATTACAACCAAGTATTTTGGCAAAGCTTCTGTTACGCAACTGGCCTTAAAGTTGAACCTGGCTTTACAGGCGCCGGGGCATCGTAGTTTCTGGCGGGTTTTCAAGTTGTGGGCTTAATTAATGCCCAGAGAACCCAATACCCCCCCAACTTTGGAATATACCTTTAAATCATAATATTAAGGCCCCTAGAATTTAAGGGTATGTTCCCTAAACCGTAAACCCTAAGCCCTAAAAGGAACCCTTAAAGGAACCCTAGATTCATTAGTTAAGGTGCATTGGGTGTTTTTTTTTGGGGGGTAAGGCTCCAGGTAAAGGATCGGCCCTTCACGCTGGTCTGCCAAAGCATCTTCTCAAGCCACATGATGGCTTACTTGTCCAGAACCCTAATCCCTAAACTTTAAAGGGTTTAGGGTTTAGGGTTTAGGGGTTTTTTAAACTAAACCCTAGACCCTAAACCCCAAACACTGAAAAACCCTAGAGGAACTAAGTCTACTATCGGGATTGTACAGCGACAAATCTAACCTCCCCAAAACCCTAAAACCCTAGACCCTAAACCCTAAACCCCTAAACTCTAAACCCTAAACCCCTAAACCCCAAAAACCCTAAAGCCCTAGCCGACTACTAAGATGGACGGCCCTTCCGCAGCGATGATGTCATGCAGCAAGGCCCATGGCCCGAGGACCCCAACTCGATCCATAGGGTTTAGGGCTTAGGGTTTAGGGTGTAGGGGTTTCTGGGTTTTTTAAGGTTATGGGTTTAGGGTGTAGGGATTTCTGGGGTTTTTAGGGTTGAGGCTTTAGGGTTTAGGGCTTGGGGTTTAGGGTGTAGGGGTTTCTGAGTTTTTTAAGGTTATGGGTTTAGGGTGTAGGGGTTTCTGGGTTTTTAGGGTTAAGGCTTTAGGGTTTAGGGCTTGGGGTTTAGGTTTGGGGGTTTGGGGATTTAGGGTTTAGGTCTTAGGGTTTAGGGTATACGGAGCGGGTTTGACTCGGCACAGGCAGCCGCGAGTTTGAAGCTCCGTGTCTCGGAAAGCGCTGGCAGCGGTGCAAACCGAGGGACAGCGCGCAGCCAGTCTATATGTAAACATGTTCATATAATTACAAATTCATAAATATGTATGTATATATAATAGATAGATGATAGATACATATATTTCGCATTTATTGTATTTATACATATATATATATATGTATTTTTAGCTAAATTAACTGACTATAACCCATTAACTAATTAGCGAATTCAAGAAAATAACCAATAAAACCGAGTACGTTAACCGCATCTCGCTAGAATGTTAAACTAGTTGAAGCTATCTAACTTGCGCCTTTGGGTTGTGTTGTAAACTGGGAGGGGGTGCGGTGAGGGATTCCTTCCTACTGTTGATGATATAAATCCTGCATGACCTTAAGGCCCCTAAACTATGGGAGTTATGGGATATTCCTTATTATGGGTCATGCAGGATTTATATCATCAACCGTAACAAGTCTAATCCTACTGAATATCCTAACCTATTAAGTACAGAGCGTGTCTATGATGACCCTTCATCCCGCCCTTTCCATAGAGGGCCTGTGGTAAATGCTCACAGCAACTTGAGAAGCCAGCGGCAATGCTATCCTGCCGCGATATTTGGGTCGGGTTTAGGGTTTAGGGCTTGCGGCTTGAGTTTCAGATCTGTAGAACTGTAGGCTACAGTGCCGCAATCAC
Source organism: Symbiodinium necroappetens (assembly GCA_905231915.1). NCBI lineage: Eukaryota > Dinophyceae > Suessiales > Symbiodiniaceae > Symbiodinium > Symbiodinium necroappetens. The sequence continues at coordinate 3,119 of CAJNJA010042553.1, read as the reverse complement.
TAACAGGCACAAAGCCCTTCACCACTAGCCGTCTGCCGACCGCTTCGACGTCTATGATCCGCCAATATCGCTGAAGATCTAAACCCCAAACCCTAAACGCTAATTCCGTTCGAACACTTAGGGGCCGAGTGCCCTAGCCCAAAAAAGGTTAAATCTTTCGAATCATCATAGGTTTATATAAGCCTCAAAAGGTTAAAGGTTACCTACTCAGCCCCTAAGAACAAGACTTCCGAAGGAGAGCTGAGCCCAAACCGAGTGATAAGAATTCAAAGCTTAGAATGCAACCTGGCACCGCAGCTGGCTTTCCGGGTGAGAGGATAAGAGCGTTCCTTGAAGGATCTTCGCAGCATCTGCTTACGTAAGAACTTGTTTAGGATGTAGGCTTCGGGCATCGGAAGTCTTGCTTATGGCTTAGCTGCCACGCAACCAAATACGATCCTTGACGATTCTTGAATGAGCTTCCCCAATCCCTAAGCCCGAAACCCCAAACCCTGAACCCTATACCCTGAACTCCAACCCCCTGAAACCCTTCCCGCAAGTTTCTAGGAGCTTCGTATGCCAAATAATGCTGGGCAAAACGCTGCACCATAAGTAATTGAACTACGATTTCGCATCTGGGGTTTAGGGGTCTAGGGTGTAGGGTTGACAGAGTCTTTTTCTGTAGTAGAGAAAACATACTCCATGACGAGGAACCCGCAACAAGCAGGTGAGTGATCGCAAAGCAACTATGCCTCTCATCTTCTGAGAGCAAAGCCAATGAAATCCGAAAGCCAAACATGTCGAGTTTGCAGGCCGCGCTTGGGCTAGGGACTTGGTGTTTGCGGTTTAGGACTACGGGTTCAGAACCCTAAACTCCAAACCCTAAGCCCTAAACCCTAAACCCAAAGCCCTAAGCCCTAAGCCCTAAACCCCAACACCCTAAACCCTAAACGATTCAGAAGTAAGTGTGCTGGCAGCATTCAATTCTTGGGGTGCTGACTGAGCCTGGTGCCCAGGAGTCCTAGGCCAAATTTTAAGGTGGGAGTTAGGATTAGGGGGGTGGGGGTTTCCGAAAAGAGGGGACCCTTGGGCTTAGGGTTTTAGGGTTTAGGGGTTCAGGGGTTCAGGGGTTTAGGGTCTAAGGGTTTAGGGTTTAGGGAGTTAGGATTAGGGGGACCCTTGGGGATATAGACCCTCTCAATAAGGTCCCATTTAAGAGAGCCAGAAGTAGGGTTCAGAAGGGTCCCCTTTAAGGGGTCTCCCTGGTACTACCTAGGATAAGGGTCGCAATGGCTCGAAGTCCTGGATAACATGTCATGCCAACTAAACACTAAAACCCTAAACCCTAAGCCCTACACCCTAAGCCCTACACCCTAAACCCTAAGCCCTAAACCCTAAGCCCTAAACCCTAAACTCTAAATGCCAACCAGAGAAAAAACTCGAGGAAGAAAGGTTATATAAGGTAAATTTGAATTGCTCTTTTCAGCAAATATATAGGAGCCAGAAAACTAGAACAGGGTTTTGGGGCTCCCAAAAAAATTATACTGGACCCCCAAACCCTATTCTAACTATGAAGGCCCCTATATTGCTAGGTTCCTGAGTAGCCCCTTAATAATAAGGGTGCCCTCTTTCCTACCATTTGGGTTTAATAATAGGGAACCCAAAAAGAAAAAGGGCAAAAGGGTACTACCCTAAACCCTAAAACCCTAAACCCTAAACCCCAAACCCTAAATATTAAGTGGTTCGGCTTCAAGAGTTCAGAGCATCCCCTGCTGCAAAGGGGGCGAAGAGTGCCGACATGGCAGCACGAAGGATGGGGGCTTAGGGCTTAGGGCTTAGGGTTTAGGGTTTAGGGGTTTAGGGGTTTAGGGTTTAGGGGTTTAGGGTTTAGATTCTAGAGTTGAAATCACTTCGGGTGTAGAGCCTATAGGGCTTCACCATGTGTGGTGTTCTCTAAGTCCTTTTCACATGTTGCCGTACTATGTGTGGGACCCACAAAAGGACCCTGATTTAGAGAACTACCCATTTAAGGCCCAGGCCCTAAACCCTAAACTCCTAAACCCTAAACCCTCTAGGGAGTCGACACCTGCAAAGTTTACTTTCCAAGGAACTTCCCTTGCGTGGGGCGATGTTGTGACCGATCGCAAAATACCTGTAGTCTCCATTGTAGTTCCTTTTTTGGTGGTTTCCTTCTCGGATCCTTAGAATGGAGACTATAGGTAAGACACATCGCCAAGGACGAGGCAGTGACCTCGAAGACTGGGAATGCGTCCAAGACGGGGATGGCCTTCCTGCTGGAAACCCAGAAGGGGGGATATTACATGTACCAATCTAAACCCTAAACCCCCCTAAAGCCCCCTAAACACAAAAAACCGTCAAAAACCCTAAAACCCTAAAACGCTAAAACACCCAAGCCCCAAACCCATGTTAAATGCTCCACCCCACCCCCCCCCCAACGAACCCGAGGCCCAGAGTCCAGGATGCAGGCATGGCGGCCGCTTGGACGAGCAACTGTAGTGAAAAGCAGAGGTTTGGCGGGGCAATCCTGAGAAGGGAACCTTGACGACTTTGAAAAAGCCCTCTCTCTCGGTTTTAAGGCTCCTTTCTCCGAAGATTCCCCCCTGGCAATCCTTGGCCATCCGCTATTCGCCGTGATCAACGGGCAGGAGGCCATTGAAATGAAGGAAGTGTACAGGAATCTCTTCCCAGAAAGGCCGAGTCGCATGAAGGGCGCCTTCTGTTCCTGATCTTTACCTTAAGGACGACGTGAACCCTAAAAGGGGGTTAAGGTTCATCTACCATATAGGTGTTTCATAGTATAAGGGTATGGGCCCCCCTACTTTTAAGGGTCATTTCGTCCTTCAGGTACAGCATTAGAGACTGAAGACCACACCCGCGATGTCTCTGTTGTCGAACACGGAAGCGTCCTGTTGCGAGCTTGCACTTAGTCACTTAAACTGGGTTCACTTTGGGGAGCTTATTCGTTTGAATGAATGCAAGGGTCCAGGCTGAGGATCGTGCCTTTGGAAAAAAGTCGTGCCGCGGGTTAAGCTTCAATTCAGGAAAAATAGCTACAAGTTAGTAACAGCAACAAAAACAACAGCGACAGCAGCGACAAAAGCAACAGCAACAGCAACAGC
>CAJNJA010042542.1:0-17348 GCA_905231915.1 Symbiodinium necroappetens | reverse complement strand
CACCTGTAGTTTCCTTTAACTTGGAAGGTTGTGCTGTCGCTGATCGAAAACCGCAGGAGAGGCTTGCAGGCGCCTTTTTTTTGGAGGGCTCTTGGGTTTCGGGGGGTGGAAAGGGGGAGGGTTTAGGGTTTCTTTAAGGGGGATCCTGAAAGGGACCTTGTATGAAAAGGGAGTCCGAAAAGGGATTTGAGGGGTTCGGGTTTAGGATTTCGGTGGGTTCTAGAGTTCGGGGGTATTCGGGTGTTTTATGGATTCTCCGAGTTCATGTTTTTGGCTTTGGGGGTTTTTATGGTTTTGGGGGCCTTGGTGCTGTAGCCTTTAGGGCTTTAAGGCTTGCAGGTCTTTGGGGTTTTGGGGTCTCCTTCTGTGTCTGCGTTTAGGGCTTAGGGTCTCGGATTTACAGTAGTTCTCAGAGCCGCGAGGCTGAAATTCCTGACGCCAGCCACCCGCTTCAAAAGAGAAATCTAACCTTAAGCTTCAAAGCCCCGGTTGAAGGCGCAAGAAACGCTCTTCTTCTTTTTGCCCGGAATGCCTTGAAACTAGTGCAATTAGGAACCCCATAGATCCCTTTAAGGAACCCGATAGATCCCTTTAAAGGAACCCCATAGATCCCCCTTTAAGGAACCCTATAGATCCCTTTAAGGAACCCTAAACCCACGGAGAGCTTCCCTCTCTGTTACGCCGACCTGCAACGGAGAGACCTCGCCTGGTCCGAGTTGTGAGAGCGTCTAAGGCCCCCAAAGCTCATAGGGACCCTTTTTTTTGGGGGGGGGGCGGTTTTGGGGGGGTAGGGTTTAGGGTTTAGGGTTTAGGGTTTCGGGTGGGGGGTGCAGGGGGGTAAGGGACTAGACTTCCTTGAATAGGCTTTGTTGGTCCTTATAACTGGTATTAAGGCCCCTCCCCCGGCCCCTGCCCCCCCTTAAGGGTCCCTATGATAAGCCCTAAACCCGAGAGAGCGATCAAAGAACTCTCTTCTCAAGGCCTTGGCTTTTGTGGGCTGGAGCGCTTGGTCCGCGAAGTCGAGGCTTAGCAGTTCCGATTTGCTGTTCTCACTGCTGTTTGCTTTTATTATGTTGACCAATATGATTGTGATGTCTCTTCTTCTGAACTTCTTCTTCTTCTTACTATTATTATCATTGCGATTCTCATCGCTCCTTATTCTTCTTATGCTAAAGCTTAATACGCGTATAAAAATGCCGTTGTCGTTTATTCTTGTGCTGCCATCATTGAAGCATTAGTGTCATTGTGATTATGACGTGGGATTGTTCTCATTACTGTTAGTATTCGTTATGTATTAGCAACTATTGCCGTTTGAACATAATATCACTGTTTATTGTCATTCTTCAGTATTCTCACTGTACTGATATTTTTTGCAAATGTATTCAGAGCCCGAGGCGTCCAGGGTTAAGGTTGTTGGGTTGATTTGGGGCTTTAGCTTTAGAGGCTTTACAGTACGGGTTCATGTCTTGGGGTTCTTGGGAATCAAGGTGGGTTTAGGGATCAGGGTCTTCGAGATGGGAGGGCATGTGCACTGAAGCCTTTCCGCGGTCCTCACTACATGAGTTGGGGGAGTTCGTTGTTGAAGTTGTGGGCTGAAGGTGGAGAGTGTGAGTTGGAGGTTTCGGGTCTTGGAGTTTGGAGTTGCGCAGTTTATGGGTTGAGCTTGTCTTTGGGGTTGAAGGATGAAGGGAAGGCGCATAGCAGGACTAGGCCCGAACAGCCCTAGCAACGCCACAGGCTGAGGATTTTGGGGTTGAGCCTTGGGGGTTCATGGCTTCGGCAGGACACGGACATCTCTTAGGAAGAGGCCGCGGAAGCTCTAGACTCTAGCCGGAAGGAAATCTTGCAGATTGATAGTTATCTTGACGAAGGTCCACGGGGACAGGTCTAAACTGATAAGCCCTAAACCCTAAACCGTTTGAGCAAGGACCTAGCAGGTTAACCTCCGCCCCAATTCGTTGAGAACCCTCCGTGGGTAGTTCTCCAAATGAGGGTCCCTTGTAACAAAAGGCTGCTGTTTTTTCCGCCCTTTTTTCCCCTACTTTTGGTGTGGGTTTAGGGTTTAGGGGCTTTTAACATTAGCTACTACTCGGTCCTCGTCCGGTCCTCGCCCGCCGAGACGACCTCCAGAGCCTGCCTGGAATCCCTGGAGTGCCCAACCCCACAAACTACAGTCCCCAACCCACCCAACCCCAGACTACGTACCGTGAGACTTTCCAGAGACTACCGTGAGACTTTCTGGAGTGCCCAACCCGGGGACCCCAGGACCTTAATGCCAGTTGACTGGCGGTGTGCCCCCTTGGACAGTCGACTAACCTGAATCGAACACGTGTTTTGGTGCGTGTACGGGACCCCACGTCCCTAACGCCAGTCAGTGGTGTGACCCCATTCGGGTCGTCGACTGACTTGAATCGAACACTCGCGTGTTGCTGCGTGCAACTACGGGGACCCCAGGACCGTAACGCCAGTCAGTTGTGTTGTCTGTAGGGTGGGGATGTTCGAAGTAAAACAGTTTTTATTCCTTTTTGGGAGGGTTTAGGGCCTGATAACAGATAACATGTAGCACGATCCCGCTGCGCCCTAAACCCTAAACTCCTCAAGCTCTAAATCCCTAAACTCCTAAAACCCCTAAGTCCCCAAACCTAAAGCCAGTGTCAAAATACCTCGCGGCCCCGTCGGAAGCGGATGTGTGGCTTAGGGTCTTGTCGAAGCCAGAGACTGTAAACCGAAACCCTAAATGGCTGTGTAGGTAACCTTTATCGAGCGAAAAAATATCCTACTATAAGCCTAAACCCTTAACCCTTAAACCCTGACCCTTTTTGGGCCGGTACTCGGCCGCAACCCACAGGCATAAACCGGAGGCCTGCACCAACTAGGCGTATTCTGCATGAGTCGTGATCTGCAGTTCTGTGTTTAGGGTCATCGAATGTCGGGGTGTAGGGATTTAGGGGTTACATTGTCAGGTTCAGGGTTACCGTTTAGGTTAGGCCCTACGGTGGATGGCTTCTTACTTGTCCAGCAAGGGCGTTTGGGGCATGAGCCGCCCCGGGCAGGCAAGAGAAGCGCCTAGAGTCGAAGTTCTCCTCTGCTTCTGGGCATTCAACACCTCCTGAGGGTTTTCTAGTCAACATTTACGAGGGCTTAGGGTTTCGGGTTCATGCAGGAGGGTTTAGGGTTAGGGTCTAGCCATATGCTTCAGTCAAAATGATTGCAGGTCGCGGTCTGACTAGGCTTGTTGAGCCTAGTCTAGCCAAACTTAGAACCTACATTCACTTCTTTATGTAAGACCTCAACAAGGTAGGTGCTTTGGGTCAAGATAAGCTGTACGCCCAGAACCCGAAAGCCTAAACCGTTTAGTGAGAGCGAAGGTTTAGGCAAAGTCACAGGGTCTTACTAACAACTTGTGCCAGAAGTTTGTGAGGAAGACTATGGTAATGTTACAGACACAGAACATGACGACATCATGGGGATACCATGGCAGATTCAACTCGAAGCCCTAAGCCTCTTTGAGGCCATGTGGGAGTTTCCGAAAATAGGGGACCCTAATATAGTACCCGAAATAGTAGGATCCTGATTACAAGAACCCCAAAATAAGGTACCCCCCCTATTTTCGGAAACTCCCATGTATTACGTCTTAGGGCTTCGGGGGTCGGAAGGGCTGGGTCTGCATCGTCTGAAGCCTCCCAGAGGACGTGTTCCTAAGCTCTGAGTTGCAACATCTCTAGGGTTTTTTTTTTGGATTTCGGGTCTATTGCCGGGGGGAAGGCTATGGGGTTTAGGATTCGGCCTGGATGCAAAAAGAGCGAAAGGGCCATGATGGGGTTTCAAGCTGGGAGGGCACGACCTGTAAATGCTGCATCCGTGTCCCTAGGCCTTGTCTACATACCCCGTGCCTTAACGCCCGAAGCGCCCCCTAAAGCTTTACACGCATCGCAGCACAACTTAACCGGCAAAAACACCCTGAACCTACCACGCCCCGACGCTTTTAAAAGAGCAGAGTAGCATCAAGCATTCATGGATTATGGCCCTGAGGGTTCCGCGCAGGAACCCTGGGTTCCCGGAGGGGTTTAGGGATCCAAAATCTTCAACCCTTAGGGTTTAGGGTTTAGGGTTTAGGGGGTTTAGGGATCCCTTAACTTAATCGGTTTATAGATGTGGAGGTGCAAAGGGCCCTGGAGCTCCAAAGATCCATTTCATAAGCCGTTCTGGCATAGCCGGCGGAGAGCAAAACCGAGTGCGAACCAAAACAACGCAAGCAGAAGCCGACCAAATCCGGAACCCTGAACTCCACACCCCCGACAGTGCAAGCACTTAACTCCTTTTAGCCCAAGCCCGTTAACAAAACAAATACCTCTAAGACCTTAATCTCTTGACCGCCAAGCCCAGGACCCCAAAAAAGCCCCAAGTGCCCAAGCCCTGCAAGGAAGTCGAGGGCCTGGATGGAAAGCTTTTCAACTGCAAAGCTTCGCAGCTGACGACCGTGCGGAGCGATCCTTGGCAAAGATGGATAAGTCCAGAGGCCTGAATAAGTAGTCGCATGACTCCTTAGGGTGATGTCTTCTAAGTAGAGTATAGTATACCCCAAGCAAATTGTGTTTTGATTCTAAGCCCCCTTCATCGTCCAGGGCTGGGTTTTTGCATACAGGAGCCCTTTCCGCATAGGATGTAGGGTAGGTTCTTCCTTACGTGCTTTGGGTGAGTTCGACTTTCCGGTTGAAAGTTGATGGACCGGCTGAATTCACCCGAAGCCGAGGAAGAAGATCGAGTGAGGTAAGGATGTGGGTGTCATAGCACCTTACGAATATGACAGAGAAGCAGCAATAGTGGCGATTTTGGAAGGCTCGTGTGCTATGTGTTCTTGTCGGCCATGCTGAACAGTACAGTATCAGTATTATAAGCCCTAGAAACAAACTATAATAAACCTTTTTGGGCGGCAGGTGATCAACCGGAAGGCTGCAGACGAGCAGGACACGATTCAGATGGACGTCTATGCTGCGTGGAAGAGGCGGAGAAGGGAGTTCAGCGGGCTTCGACAGTTTCGGAACTGGGGAGGGGGCTTTTCTCAAGGGACTGTATACTCGGATCCCTTATGCCTAAACCCTACACCCTAAACCATCCTAAGCCCTAAGACTCCAGCCAAACCCGACCCTAAGCCCTTCTACGCCGAACCTGCTTGTGAGGTATGTTTACATGGAGGCAGACTCCCGCGAAGCCGCTGCGAAGCTCAAGGCCTCAACTGGAACTTCTGCAAGTTTGGAACCTTGCTATAGTACTTTAAAGGGTTCCTATGAGGGTTTAGGGTTTAGGGTTTCTAGTCCAACAGCAACACAAAAAGGCTTGTCCCCCGTCCAGGGTTCTTTAAAGGGTTCTGCAAGGGCTTCTTCAGGGCTCCAGGAGGCCGGATTTCGAATAGGTTTGGGAGTAGATTGTAGGGAATGTAGTGTGACAAAAAGAAGCGTTATGGATCAGCATTAGAAGGTATTCGGACTTCTATATGTGTGATTTCAAAAGGGATTACACGGCTAGAAACACGGGTATGTCAAGCAGTGGGTTTTTTGGACTGAGGAAGCTGCTATTTCGGTCTGTTCGGGTCAGTCTTATCCGAAACTCTGCGACATGGACTGCCGCGCTTCGACTGTCGACAGGCTTTCGATGTTTGTTGTGTGCGGGGTTCAGGCTTTTGGGTTCTGGTGGTTTAGGGTTCAGGGCTTTGGGCTTCGGGGGGGTTTTATGTAGGCTGCGGCGTTTAGGTGTGTTGGGAGGTTTAGGGTTAGCCGGGTTAGGGGTCTCTACTAGGGCCTTTTGGAAGTTTTGCGACGAGGCTCTTTGAAGTAGGCCTTGGGGTCTTGCCAGCTATGCGAGCCCCTTCCGGGAACCCTGAAACCCTCAAAGCATCCAGTAAACCCGAAACCCCCAGGAGCCTTTGAGGGTTTAGGTAGGGTTGGGTTCGAGGGTTTAGGGTTCAGGGTTTGTGTGACCAGCTCATCAGCTAATTCCCGAAGCCACGACAGACATCGAAAGACCGAAGTAGGCAGCGCGCGCGAAGCTCTCCAATGCGAAAGTCGCTCAGAGCCTGGGCATGCGGTCATTCTGAGCCGTATACGCACCAGGTCCTAAATCTTGGCTAAATCTTGGATCCTCTTTTACTCTTGGATCCCAGAATGCATAAGCCTCCATTATGCAGCTTTGTCGGATTGTTACAGGTGAGGTTTTCAGGTTAAGCCTCACCACGTTTATAGAAGCATTTCGTTCATGTAAAGAGATGACTTTCCGAAACTTATTCGGCGAAGTTCAGGTGGCTACCCTAACTTCAGGTTGCCAGCTCAAACCCGCAGGCCCTGTCTTTCAGAGAATATATCCTGCACACTCTAGAGAACCTCAAAGTTCTTCAACCTCCTTAAACCCTGAAGCCTAAACCCTCCGGGGTTTCAGGGCGCTGTTCTCATGTTTCAACACATCCGATCTGAGTGTCTACGGACTTTTTGGCAAGTCCCACAAGATCCTCCGGGCCTTTTTGTGTTAGGCAAACCCTGCAAACTCAGGTTTACTCGGTCGTCCCCAGGTTTCGTTCAGTCTAGCAAACCGCCCATGGCCCCCCCGCCCCCCCACACAGGGTTTAGGGTTTCGGGTGTAGGGCACGCAACATCTATTTTTTTTGTGCCGAGCAGAGACTGTTAACCCCCCAAACCCTGCAGCTCAGAACACTGCCATGCCCAGCCTTGTGCAAGTGAGTCGAAACCCTGTAGCCTTCATGGCCCCAGGCCCGACGCCCAAAAAAAACTCCACATACTCGGCCAGTTGCCCAACGATGCGAGTATCCATTGCAAGATATTGCAAGCCATTTCTAGCGACTGAACGTGGCACAACCACGAGATATTCGCTGCTTGTCCGCCTCCTTAACCCCGCGAAAGCAGGACAGCTGAAGGAGGGTTGTCGGATTTCCGCCGTGAGGTCTCTTAGTTTCGATAGGATGAGTTTGGTTGCGATAGGGTCTTGAAGCAAAGACAGCACGTGACCTCAGGAAAGAAAATGCCAAGAAGAGCATGGTGCGCATGACTGCAGGCTCCAATTTGCTGCGCTACCCCGCCCTCAGGGTCTAGGGTTGTCACTGCTATCGATACTGCCAGCACTGCTGCTACTAACTAGTGTGAATACGATCGCGCCAACTTCTACGATGGCAGCGGCTGCTACAGGTTGGGGGAAGCCACAAGATTTCGACCTTAGCGTTTCGAGCTGCCAACGGGTTTGAACTAGGCCATCTTGCCACAGAGTATTGTACACGCTGATAACAACTGTAAGAACGAAATCTGTTGAAGTCAGCCATCGGTCCCTCTCCTTACTGGGGTCAGGGAGGGCTACGTGTTGCTGCTTAAAGTCACACTGCCATCAACAACGATGGCCACAGATGCAGCAGCAGGCGGCTACTGTTTCTGAGCTCGTGTGAAAAGTTCGACCCGAAAACCCCAGCCCCAAACCCTAGGCCGCAAAGGTAATTGATTCGGGGTTTAGTCTAAGGGATTCAGGGCTTAGTGCATTGCAGTCCCTGCTCAAAAAAAGTCTGAGGGTTCACTGGGGTAAGTTTGGGCTGATTAGCAGAGCATGAACAAATAGACTTGTTCCCACGGGACCTGTTGTTGCAGCCCTATACATGAAGCACATGTAGTGTAGTCGTGTTATACTACCACATTGCTCTGAGAACTTGGAGAGTCGTGGGCTCTGAAGAGATAGTGTCAATTCAATACGCTGGAACTCGGCTTATGGCCCGTCCCATTCACAACACCGCGGTAGCAAGCCCGATTCAGCGTTCGAGTCTTCATGAAGAATTGAATCCTCCAAAAACCCAAAACCCAAAACCCTAAAAGCCTTGTTTGGAAGTCGAAGATGCACAAACGGGGGTCAACTAGGAGTGGTTTCTGGCAAAACTGGACGTGTTTAGCCCCTAGGTCTGACCCCCCGGAGCCCTGAAATCCTAAAGTAAAGCCTAGAACCCTACATCCTAACCCCAAAGCCAGGCTCGTCCTTGCTAAGTGGGAGGGAAAAAAACCCCAAAGCCATAAACTCTAAGTCCAGAAAACCGACACCCTAAAGCCCTAAACCCTTCCAGAAGAGGCGAAGATGAAGCCATGATGGCCCTAGTGTTGGGCGCATGGATCAACTGGCTAGCAGAGTACCGCAAAAACAAGGAGCTGCCACGTTCGGAGTCTTGGGTTTTGGAAAAGGGCGAGGTTCATGGGTAGTTGTACGTGGGGCTACAAGTCCCCTAATCTGGTTTATAGCTATAGTTACCATACTTATAACCCCACTTGCTCTCCTTTGTCCGAGAAGTCGAAACAATCGAGAAGGCAGGCACCCTTCATGTTAGCCTTTGGTGATTTTTGGCGTGGGGCCCGCAGAACTTGTAATGCTATTCCATTGGGCTCTTTCTCATCATACTCTTGGTATAATGGGCACTCAGGCTCTATTCTAATGCTTGCGGCTCCTAAACTTTCTTATCATCATAATCTTAGTATACTGGGCACTAAGGCTTTCTTCTAATGCTCAAGATTTGGGTGCTGCTCGAGGTCTGATCTAAGCCCGGAACATCAAACCCTAGGCTCTCCGACCTCTTGCAAGACGGAAAAAGGCCCTCAAAAAAAAGACGAGGCCCTCAACCAGACACTTCAAAAGCGAAAGCACAAAGCCGAGGCAAGTCCTTAGGCCCCAGAGCTCTAAATTCTGAACTCTACATGAACCCGGACACCGCCATGACACCCCGAAACAATCCGCAAAAGCCTTGATCAAAAAAAGCCCCATTTTTGACCTAAACCCTAAAGGCCAGAAAACCCTAAACCCTAAAACCCTGACGGCAGATACCAACTGCTAGAAGAAAAGACCCTGAAAGTCTCCAGCTTGGAGGAGTTTGAGGATGCCGTTAAAGCCTCGGAAGTCAAAGTCCGGGAGTACATGAAGAGGACCCACCGCTTTGGGGTTTTGAGTTCAGGGTTATCAGAGACTCGCCAGGGTTTGTCTAGGGTTCTTTTGTTTTTGCTCGTGCTTTCGGGCTTTTCGGGTCTAGGCTTTTTTAGTGCGCAGAGACATGGATGCGAACAGAGCGGAAGGTTTTCAGAGCGAAGAATTTTTTGTTCAGGGCCCGGGGTTGTCTAGTTGAAAGTCTTGCTCGTGTTTCAGGGTTTGCGGGTTCAGGCTACAGCGGATGTTCGCGATTTGTGTGATCAAGGTTTGCCATGACGACATCTAGAAACGATGACATCGCTGGTGTTGCGGTTTTGTGTGGTTTTAGGGTTCAGGGGTAAGTGTTACAACTGCGATGATCAGCGTGACTGTTCGTAGCATTGCTCCTGGTTTTTGTGGCTTCCTCAACCTTAAACCCTAAACTAAACCAACCCTGCAATGCGGGCTCGTCCTAGCAAGGTGGGAGGCAAAAAAGCCCTAAACCAGGTTCGGGCAACAGGAAGATCTGGCCTCCTCCTGGAGACGTTCGCGTGTTGAAGCCTCACAGCTCGACCCGGCCGTTTTCACTTCAGTGGATCATGTTTCTTTTATGTGTGGAAATGACATATATTGTGCATGTTATATACCGTGTAATATATATATATACACATGTAGATATATGTAAATACACACATATGACAGATAGAAAGAAAGAAAGATAGATAGATAGAGAGATAGAAAGATAGAAAGATAGATAGTCTCATCTCATGTTCTGTATACATATACACATACATATATACACCATGTGCCATGTAGCCCCTTCTACCACTTTTCAGATGCAAAGCAACAACTATACCCTAAAACCCTAAACCCTAAGACCCTCAACCTTAAACCCTCAACACCAGGGCTTTGACGTTCCAGGAAGACAGACAACGCCCGCGAGATGCTCCAAAGGATGCAGGGGGCCACCGAGCTCCTCGGCCGCAGGTCTTGTTCAGGGTTTCAGCGCTCGACAAAATCCTGCCTTTTGAGGGTTCCTTAATTGTGGGTTTAGGGTCTGGGGAAAATTTGCGCCCAAGATCGGGTCGTCTGTTGCTCTATGAGGGCTTAGAACAAATTAGAAGGTAATTTCAGACAGCATGTGCGCAAGGCATCGCCTAGCCCGGAGGCATATCCCCCACTCGCGAGATGCGTGGGTCCAACCAAGCACCCTGAACCCTCAACTATACACCCCACACCATCCTGGAATCCTGCCTAAACCCCTAAACCCTGAACCCTAAATCCTACGCCCTCAGGCTTGTCCCAGCTGTGAGTGCTGAATTCCTACGCCCTGATCCTGAACCCTAAACCCTTAAAGCCCTAAACCCTACACCAGCCTTGGAAGTGCCTGGCACTCATGGGCTTTGTGTGTAGTTACGGTTTGGGGTTGAGGGTTTAGGAATTACTTAGGGGGTTTAGGATTTAGAATTTAGAGTTTAGGATTCAGGCTTTAGGGGTCGTAGGATTTAGGAATTTAGGGTTTAGGGTTTAGGATTTCGGTGGGTTAGGATTTAGGAATTTTAGGGTTTAGGGTTTAGGCTTTAGGGGGTTTAGGTTGTAGGAATTTCGGATTTAGGGTTTGGGGTAGGTGTAGGCTGAAGCGCCCGGCCCAGCTGCAAAAGGGGATGTGTAGGTTATCTGCGGAGTTGAGCTGCAGCGGTTCTGAGTTTGAGGCGAGAGCTCAGGGTTGTTTACGGTTACCGTGGTTTGGGATTAAGCAGTTTCGGGTTCACTAATTACGGAGCATTCCGATGAACTACATCGTCAATGCTTTCGTGGTCTGTACATCCACTCAGAAGACACAGTTACGTACCCTAGACATTAAGCCCAAAGAGCTGTATTCCTGGCAGGCTTAGACTCTCAACCTTCACCTGAAAGCCTCAACAGCTCCAAGGGACAGTCCTTAAAGGAGGACTTTAAGATTCCACGTAGTGGGTCGGAGAAGTCATCGTAAGCTACCCAGAATTCCATCAAAAAACCACTTTGGGTAGTCTAAACCTTAGACCCTAAACCTTCAAAAGCCTCACATATGTCGCGAGGCCGCCTTGCCTCCTAGGTGCGAGTGCGAGAGTCGGGGCCGTGCAAACTTTAAAGCAAAGCTGAAAGCCCCTGAAGCCTTATAAGCCCTCCCTGGAAAGCCAAGTTGCCCATAAATATATACAACTTTAAAGGAATAAGGGGCAACAGTTACCACAAATTATGGTAAACTGGTTTTCTAGGTCAACCTTAAACCCTTAAACCCTCGTCCGAATTGCGGGAGTACGAATCCCCAACCCCCAAAACCCCAAAACCCAAAAAAACCCTCCAAGCCTGAAAAGGCCCCTTATATAACCCTAGCACTAGATCCCTTTAAGGTTCCCTTTAACACCCTGAGGTCTGGCTTGGTTCATTCCGTCTTCACGGCCTGGTCAGAGGCTGGGGGACATCTGGGATGCTTCTTCCGAGCTTCGAAGAGCTTTGCGGTTTGGGTTTGAGCGGTTAGGGTTTAGGGCTTGCAGTGTTTGAGGGTTTTGGGGATTCGGGTGCAGGGGTTAGGGTTTTAAGGACAAGCCTCCATGTTCGTCCGCGTGAAGCTGGGACGAACACTGGATACCTCCTTATCACCGTCCCCTAAGCCCGAGCGCTGCACCCCAAAACCCTAAACCCCTAAACGGAGCCTTGCCTGCTTGGTGCGAGTGTGAGAGGCGAAACCCCTAAACCCCTACGGCTCAAGCCGATTTTGCCCCTGCGGGGGTCTCGAGATCCGTTGTAGTCAGACTGGGTAACAGAAACCTCGCCTAGGCAAGTCCGTCAGTGAGTGTTGGGACCCCCTAAACCCGCAAGCCCAAAACCCTAAACCTAAAGCCCAACACCCGCAAGCCCAAAACCCCCAAACCCAACAGCTGGCCCGAAGCCCTGAACCTCGAAACTCGAAGCCCCTAAACCCTCAAAACCCCCAAACCCTAAGCCCTAAACGCCAAGCCCTACATTACCTACTCGCCTAGTACTATATATGCTGTATCTATCTATCTGTCTATCTATCTATCTATCTATCTACCGTCTATTTATCTATCTGTCTCTCCGTCTCTCTCTCCCTACCTCTCTTCCTCTCTCTCTCTCTCTCTCTCTCTCTGTCTCTCTCTCTGTATCTACCTCTCTATCTATCTATCTATCTATCGATCTATCTATCTAGCTAGCTGTCTAGCTGTCTAGCTATCTAGCTATCTAGCTATCTATCCATCTATCCATCTATCTATCCATCTATCTGTCTCTCCATCTCTCTCTCCCTACCGTTATCTATCTAACTATCTACCTATCTGTCTATCTATCTATGTATCTATCTATCTATTTATCTAGCTACCTGTTTATCTATCCGTCTGCCTATCTATCTATCTATCTATCTATCTATATATCTATCTAGCTATCTATCTATCTATCTATCTATCTATCTATCAACTTAGCTACTTAACTAACTATCTAGCTATCTTCCTATGTTGAAGATATAGTATACATACATATATCCTATTGGGTATATTATGCATGTATCAATATCCCCCGACACAAAGCCCCCAACCCTTGCGAACGGAGGACTTCAAAGCTGGCGCGCGAACACGGGCTGTGGAGGCTTCGGCACAAGGGCCTGTTGTTTTAAATAGGGTTTTCGGTTTGAAGGAATAGGTTTTTGTTAAAAGGGTCTTGGGCTTTAAGGATTAGGGCTGTAGGGTTGTATTAGGGGTTTTAGGGGCTTTAGGGTTTAGGGGGTACTTGGGATTGGGTTTAAGGTTTCTACTGGAACTGGCTGCAAATTTGGCTCTTCGGCGGCTGAGGGCCGACCGCGTAATAACAGCGACCACGAGCCGCCACATCGATGATAAGATCAGCCTCATCGCTGCTTCTTCATCGATCCACTTCGCGCGATAGTCAGCCTGGATGGCAGGGTGTGTGTGACACGCTTTCCAGGCCACTGCTCCCTGGAAACCAGCTGCCATTGTGTGCAAGACACAGGGCTCGTGGAGGGTGTTTCCGCTGCTGTAATTGACGGTAGAATGTCAGTCGGATTTTGTTTTCCGCTTAGGGTCCAAAACCCTAAGCCATAAACCGTTTAGGGTTCTGTCTTAAGGAGGTAGGCTTCTTGGGGTTTCAAGTAGGGTCTGAAGCGAAAGGATTGCTCTAAGAGGCGTCCGACGTTTCGGGGTAGAGTCTGGTTTAGTATGCTCTATATATGGTTTATGTATACATGTATATATGTATATATGTATAGTGGCTTGAGGGGGATACTAGGATGGTGTTGGGGTAGAGTACGGTATAGTATGCTATATATGATTCTATGGGGACTTGAGGGGGATACTAGGATGGTTTTGGGGTATAATAGGTTATAAAAAAAAGAACCATACAGGGACTAGAACAGGGGATACTAGTAGCGCCTAAACCCCTTGCGGATACTAGTAGCGCCTAAACCCCTTGCGTGGGCAAAATTAAAATAATGTCCCAACACCTATACAAGGCGATTATGTTAAGGTCTAATTTCAGAGTTTGCCGTTGTCAATCGTGGGTTTGTGGCCCCGCAGCAAAGAAACCCAAGAAGGGCCGCCATTTGGCATTTTTTGTGTTTACGAGTTTAGGGGTTGAGGGGCTTAGGGTTTAGGGGTTGAGACGTTTAGGATTTGGGGGTTAAGGGTGTGGGGTACCTAGCTTTTTCGGTAATGCTAGCAAGGATCCCGTTATCTAACTAGTGTTTCGGGCTGCGTGGCTAGGGCGGTGATGTTTGTCATAAGATCTGTTGGCATCTGAAGTTCTGCGGCCCGTGGGTGCCTGAAAGTCTGACGCTACGTCCTTAAGCCCTCCAGCTTCCAGGTTTACGGTTGAAATCCTAAGCCCTAAACCCTGCACCCGAAGCACCAAAACCCAAAGGACCCTGAATCCGAATCCCACAACCCGAAACCTGGCCAGACGAATCCGCCAGAGCCTCTAGCCACTAGCTTCCCAGAACTCGGGAAGTACCCGGAAGGGAAAACCCCTAAGTTGGAAGTGGGTTTTAGGGTTTAGTGAGGCGATTGCACAACTCTTGATGCAAAAAGGGTTTAGGGTTTACAGTAGGGGGGTTCGGGGGTGGACAGCTGCTACATAGAGGAGTGATTTTTTAATCCTCTGTTGGTGCCTGTGTTCTTTGCGGACCTAGACCACTGAAGGGCACTTGAAAGGACACGTCTTCAGGGAACTACTTTTTGGATCTACTTCGCCTGGTTTTCACGGCAATAACACCCCTAAGAACTTGGCAAGGTCATGCTTCATGTTTGTATTGCCTCACTCCGACCTACAAGTAGAGCCACTAGAGAACCCCTATCAAAACCAAGCTTCCACCCTAGAACCGCTAAACCTTTTGGGTTCTGAGTGCTGAAATCCCTACACCTTTTTTGTGGTTATGTCAGAGTTTCAGACATCAGGCGACCATCAACTCGCAACAGGAGCAGATCAAGGCCTTGAATACAAGGCTTGGTCGGAGAGTTACTAACATTTCAAGGGTTGTGGGCTTGGGGTGTCAGTTAGTCATAATTAATGTTTGGGTTTCCGGGCGTCCAAGCTTCAAATCACGATCTCCACTGAGGCTTCAACCTCACATTCGAAATCCTGTAGTAAGTAGCAGACGCACGTCAACAATTGTGCCAGCATCACTTCGATACAGGTCAAATCAGTTACACACACACACACACCCTCCCGCACAACACCACCGCCACCACCGCCGCCGCCGCCGCGGCCACTCCGACCCGACACCGCCCTCGCCACCGCCATCGCCCTCATCCCCGCCGCCGCCACCACCACCAACAACAACGACAACGACGACAACAACAACAACAGCAGCAGCAGCAGCAACAACAACAACACCAGCAGCAGCAGCAGCAGCACCAGCAGCAGCAGCAACAACAACAGCAGCAACAACAACAGCAGCAGCAACAACAACAACAACAAGAAGAACAAGAACAAGAGCAAGAGCAATAACAATAACAAGAACAAGAACAAGAGCAATATCAAGAACAAGAACAATAACAAGATCAAGATCAAGATCAAGAACAGCAGCAACAGCAACAGCAAAAGCAACATCACAAGCTACAGCTACAGCTATAGCAACACCCATGGCAACAGGACCAACAGCAACAGCAACAGAACCAGCACCAGCAACAGCAACAGCACCAGCCTACACCAGCACCAACACCTGCTAAGCACAGCACCAGCTACTACAGCAACAGCAGCAGCAATAATCATCATGATGATCATCAAATCATGGCGACATTCGTGTAAGGATAACCTCAGCCCAAACCAGGCTACGGGATGGCTGGTGTTTCATGAGGGTTGATGACTCTGCGCATGGTTTTCTGATTTAGGTTTAGGATTTCCGGTTTGAGGTTTAGGGTTCTGAGCGATGGGCTGAATATGGGCAGGAGTCTACCAGAACACCGAAAGGTAAAGCTGAAGGTTTAGTATTTAGGAAGGTACCCGGGAAACCGTTGAACGAGATCTTCTCTGGAATTTCCGCACAAAAGACAGGCAAAAAGCCACGGCGAAGAGCTTCGGCAAGCGGAACGGGTACATGCAGGCGACCCCCTCAAAGCGGGGATACCGGGCCCTAAAACCCCTAAAACCCTGAGCCCCCTGGAGCCCATAGAGCCCCCTAAACCCGGGTTGCGGGTTTAGACCATCTTAGACCCAGCCAAAGTCTTGGGTTGAGGCCTCAACTCATGAGAATTGCAAATCTCTTGGGGCATGGGGTTTACGGTTTAGGGAGGTCTTTGTGGTTTTCTGTTTGGGTTCTGGGGCTCAGAGGTTGTGGAGTTTGCTGAACGGTGGCTTCATTGGAGTGAATTTGACGCTAATGATGGGGTGCAGGCCTTCAGAAGGTTATTTTGAAATTTAGGCCATCAAACTTAGCCACCTAAGACAGTTAGAGAAACAAACAAACTTACCAAATCCTCGATGCATCTGTAAGCGCACGTCAAAGGCTAGATACACCGGGTTTCCAAGTCTGGGCATCTTGCTTGGAATGCTTGTAGTGAGGACCCGATTACTCAGTTTTGGGGTTTAGGGAGAGGTGAAAGCGCATCTCAGAATGAGGGTTTAGGGCTTAAGGGTTTTAGGGTTTAGGGGGCATCGGAGTTTCATGGCTGTTTCAAATTTAACTTGAAACGAGCTGGTTGCCGCGATGGTAGCGAAGCAATCAAAAGGGGCATGTGCGGCACACGACTTAATCACTTTGGGCTTGAGGGTTCAGGGATTGCGGGTTAGCCATAATCTTGCAACATCTCGATCCCGAAGCCCTCAAGGCAACTTAAAAATCGCAGCGCTCCAGGTTGCTAGAGCTCAGTATACAGATGCCGAACAAGGCTTAGACAGATCCACTAGGTGCCTTCACTCAGGGTTTCCTCGGAAAGGACTACAGGACATAACATTTGTGCTTTGTATTTTCTGCAGAAGTGACAACCCACTTTGGGACAAGGCACCAGCTTTTCCAAGCTTCAAGACTTACACCTTAGAACAAAACGTAGCCTGTGTACAGTATCAAGAACGCTCTCGAACATGCTACTGCTGAGTTAGTGACAGCTGTTTCGATACTGCAAAGCAATTATCATCACTCAAAACGCGCGTCCCCTCTACTGCCTTAGGCATCACACAGTCTTTGGCCCGTTTATATCTTTAGGGCGACCCGATAGGGTTTTAGGTTTTCGGACCCCTCGCGCTCTTGGGACGACGTTTGTGACTGAGCTAAACCCGAACCCTGAACCCTAAACCCTGAACGCCAGGGTTTAGGCTTTTGTGAAGGGCATCAAGGCTCCGTGCATTGCAGTCCCCGGCTCCAACAGGTGTAGGGTTAAGGCATCAAGGGTTCAGCTTGAGAATAGCATTACGCAATTTAGGGTCACGGGACTCAGGTTAAGAAATTGGCATGTGGAGGGTCGGGGTCACAGGGCCTCTTTGTGGGATTTTGAAGTTTCTGACGGCGCCTCTTCCATGGCAGGATGATATCCTCACGATGCAGATCTTCATGAACTGGTACACAGAAGTCAGGCCCAGTCACTCTCAACTACGTTTTGATGCCTTATGCCCCGAACCTTAAACCCTAGTGCTGATCCCGCTCCAAAACCCCAGCACCTCAAGCCTCGGACCCCACACCCGGGACTCCAGACTCTAAGCCCTTAACCTCAAATCCGAACCCCCCCCCCCCCTCCCCGAGTGTTCAGGGGAACCAAAAGCCTCAACCATAAACTCAAGATCGGGCGTCGTGAAGCCCATGCCCGCTTGTGCTAGTGAGTCGAAACTCAAACTTGCTTGCCCCGTGCTCCTCTGGTGTTTCGGGAATCGTCGGCCTTTGGTGGATTTGCGATAGAAGCCTGAATAATTACCAATAC
>CAJNJA010042531.1:0-27360 GCA_905231915.1 Symbiodinium necroappetens | reverse complement strand
CTGAAGTAAGCCTCTTGCTTTCTGCAGGTTATGAGCGCCCAAACGGAAAGGCCTCTGCTAACCGCTAATGGGGTGACGCCGGATCGACAGGTGGCCGATGCCGGGACATCCCAGTCAACGGCAGTTACAGGAAATGTTTCCACGCTGGAGGAGCGAGCAGATGGGCCAGTGGACACTACAATGATGGAGTCAACTGGACAGGCTGCGTATACTCCGGAAGCGCCGCCATCGTACCACAACCCTGCTCTAGGGGACGAATCGGTGCAGCAGCAGGAGCGGCAAATACGACCGGCTACGACTGTAGCACTGGACGGAGACCAGGACAGTGGAAGAGTGGTACAAGGTGCAGTGGCGAGCGGGTCGCGGGCAGTGGAGTTCTTAACGCCGAGATCTGCTATGACGACCGCGTCAACAGCCCAGAATAACTGGATAACGGGACTAGAAGTTCCACGATGGGTCTCTCGACTTGGGAGCTATTTGGCACAAGGGCGAGGGGATTTTGTCCCGAGCCCACTGGCAGGTTCTGCTATATCTTCGCCCTCACCACCGGGGGGGCCAACCTTTCGCCTCAGATCTCCAGCTCCTACGGGGCGGCCAGTGCCTCCGCCAACGCCACCGAGCTCGGAGATTTCAGCGGAAGCCATACAAGCTGAGGTGCAACGACAACTTGGGGGACTCTTGGGGCGACTACAAGCTGCTGAGAGCCGAAATGATGCTTTGATGAATGAGCTGGGAGAAGCCCGCAGGAGCCTTGATGCAGCAAGGTCACAACGCCAAGGAGGTCTCGGAGCTCTATGGGATCCTCTACCAAGGGTTCCGGTTCTTGATGCTCAAGGCAGCTTTGGAGTATTAGGAGGCCAACCACAATCGGATCTATGGGGGAATCAAGCAGGACTACCACAGGGTGCTACAGAACCCCCTAACCCTCCAAGGCTATTAGAAGATCTTCTTTCAGCTCCATCAGGCCCTTCAGCCCAACCTCAGGAACCATGACCTACAATCCCGGACTTTGGAACAACGAGTGCAGTACCGAAGCCACCCCCGTTACCGGAGCCACGAGGGTTCATGAGATCTTTTCTGGGCCCTTCGAGAGCGCGAAGTGAAACGCCGCCACCCAGGACGACATCTACGACAGCAGCTGGACAAGATGAGTCACCTGTTATGAATGCAGTACTGAAGGGTGTTCAACAATTACAGGAATTGCAAGCAGCAGCTATGACAAGGACACAGACTCCAGCAGCTGAAGTTATTAAGCCCGGTACAACGACGCTCGCGCAGCTACCCGACCTGGTTCCAGGGGCAGAAACGGCGATGAAGTTTCAAGATTGGTTGGAATTAACCACAGCAGTGATGTGTGACGTTAGTGAACAAAGCAGTTCATGGTGGAGACAGGTGCTTGAGGAGGTGGAAACTACATACAAAAGATGGCTAGCAAGCACCCCGCTAGAGCGACTTAGCTTGGCACCCCAAGGCGACAACCTGGCCGCAGACCGATGGACGAGACTGAACGCAAGGGTCTCAGCAATGGTTTTGGCATCTATGTCAAAGGATTTACAAGCCGATATGGTTGCTCACCGTATTTCTACCAGCACGGTGAGAATGTTATACAGGCTGCATACTTTATTCCAGCCAGGGGGCAGCCACGAGCGTGAAGATATACTCCGCAAGCTCCAGAATCCCGCTGAGAATGCAGCTAACACTACCCTGGGCGAGGTGTTACGGATCTTGAGGGCATGGCCGAGTTGGATGACGCGGTGTGCTACGCTTCAGATGACTCCGCCGGATTCTTCGGTGCTTGCGAGGGGCTTGAAGCTCCTCACGGGGGCTCACCTGGAGCAGTCCCAGGACGCAGCGTTTCGGACGGCTATGGTGAGGACGAGTTTGAGGTTGGATGGCCAACCCCGGATGGAGGATGTGTATGCCTACCAGCGTCACCTACAGGCGGAGGTGGAGAACATGTTGGCCAGTAGACCGGCGGCAACGACAACGGCTACAGCTGAGGAAGCACCGCGCCTACGAGCTCTGGAAAGGAATCAGCCTCAGAAAGACAAGGAGAAGAGCGATAAGCAAAAGGACAAGGGCTCCTCCGGGGAGCTTTGCCGCTACTTCTTGCGGCCATCAGGCTGCAAGCGGGGAACCAAGTGTTCTTTCGTTCACAGTATGTCGACCCTGGACCGGGACACCAGGAACAAGAAGTGCCTTTTATGTGGTGCCGAAGGGCACCGCCAGAGAGACTGCACGGTGGGGAAACCTTCGAGAACGACTACAACCCCAACCTCGCCTGCGAACAAGGATCAAAGACAGCAGCAGCCAAGCACCCCAGGCATTTCCTCGGTATCTACTACAACCCCCAGCTCTACAGTGGATAGCAATTCTTCGGGGACCGCAAGCACAATACAGGGCGTTCCTTGGACCCTGGAGAACCTCATCCAAGCAGCCCAGCAGGTTGTGCAAAACCAAGGTGCTGCAAGTGGCGGGGAAAGCTCCCCAGAGAAGACGGCGAAGCCAGGACTACGCACAATGGTGGTCAAGGACGTGCGCATCTGCAGTGTTGGTTCATCCTCGGCGGCTTTGCTGGACTCGGGGGCAACTCATTGCCTAAGGAATGCCTATGACTACAACGAGTGGGATGCTAGCGAAAGTGTTATGGTACATTTGGCGGGCAACAACAAGCTAGTGATGAAGTTGTCAAAGTCAGGTTCGTTGTTGATGCCTCCCAGAACAACGTCCTCTACTACAACTGAAGCCTCTACGGGACAAACGATTGTACCTATGGGTGAACTTGTCCGTACATTGGGGTATACGTTGATATGGGGCCCAGAGAAGTGCTACTTGGAGGACGCGATGGGAGAAAGGACAGCCTTGAATGTTTCTACGGGGTGTCCTCAGTTGTGCGAAGCAGCAGCACTGGCCTTAATAGCGAAGTTGGAGGATAGAAAACGGGAACAGCTGGAGAACGAGACCTTGACGACAATGGATGCAGTTACTCTGGCAGCAATCAATATGAGTCGAAGTTGGTGGGACTACGTCCAGGAGTACGCCGAGACGGGCAACAAGGAGGCAGGCCTACGTGGGTTACGAGACGCTCCGTTTTTGCAAGGGCTTCCAGGGGAAAGCCTAGGAGGCATGGTGCAAGATGGAATCCACGAACAAGGCCGGGACCTGATGAAAAAGGTGGACTTCCTTTCGAGAGCACAGAAGCGAAGGATGTGGACAGCTAAGAAGTGGGTGGTTCATATGTTTGCGGGAAATCCAGGACACTACCAGACGTTCCAACTGGATGAGGGCGACACAATGGTTATAGAGTTGGACGTTGACCGCAACAAGGCCCACGACCTGATGCGAGATGCGACGTGGAGATTGCTGTTGTGGGGCGCTATGAATGGGAAGATCGACGCGGTGATTGGTGGCCCTCCGGGACGTGGTGGACTGCCAGCGTTGGACCAAAAGGCGTCAAAGCAGGACCTACGGAACTTTGCGTTGATAGCTCGCATGATGTGGCTTTATGTGATGTCGGAGGCCGCAAGAAAGTCGAGATCGGCATCAATGCGGTTGAAGGGAAGGCCAGTGGCATTCGCTCTGGAGCACCCAGCGGAGGAATCCTACAGTGATCAGAGGCGGTCTACACCGTTGTGTTGCAGTTGTGGAAGGAATTTGAGCATTCAATGGGAATGAGCAAGGCTACGTTCGACCAAGGAGCTATGGGAGCTTCTACGAAATCCACTACAACTGTGGGAACCAATGTCTACTACCTGATGGGCCTCGATGGACGGGAGCGAGCCCAGCTACAAATGTTGCTGAGGAGGCAACGCAGACCACCTATGATCAGGTCGATGAGGACTTGGAGCGAGTATGCCAGGACACCGTGGCTCTTATGCGATGCGAGGAGATAAGGCAAGCATTGCGTATGTCCTCGTTGCCTACAAGCGGCCTAAAGGATGACATTGTGCGGAGGCTAGCAGGTGAGCTAGTCGCCAGAGTTCATGGTCCGCAAGGACCAACCGTCAGGCAACCCAAATATCTGTTAGGGCTTTGGAGAAGCAGGGACTTGCAAGGAAAAACCTTGTTATCCTGGGGGCAGTTAGAGGACCGCACTCACGCTTCGAGAACCATACACCGCTGGAAGTTCCTATGATGGGCACAATCCGCCTTACGGCAGTTGTGAGGAGGAGTGCAGAAGAGTACTTCAGCGGTGACAGATTGCATGTCTGCTTGGTGGGGCTTAAGGGAAAGGCTGCGAAGTATGTTATCCCTTGGGCTATAAGACAGTTTGCAGATGCTTGCGAGTGGACCAGTGCTGGAGCCCAATTATGTACACAAATCCAAGCCAGAACTCGCAGAAGGCTTTTGTCTGCTATGTAAAGATATCTGTCAGAACTTACAGTTTCGCTTGTGTGAAAATAAGGGTTTCCAGCGTGCGTGTGCCATGGTTTGAGACTGCAGGAGCCGCCCAGCGTTTGAGCTGAAGTAAGCCTCTTGCTTTCTGCAAAACCCTGATCCCAAAAGAGTTCCCTACCCCCTACACCCTAAACCCTAACCCAAACCCGCATTCCTCTTTGTCTGTCATCTCTTGAGTGCCAACTTAGCCGCGAACCTGGGACCTGGCTGGAGCAACAGCCTGATGCACGATTTCGGCGTTTTGCGGGAAAACAAGTGCCCGAATCTTGCATCCTTGTTTTTGTTGGACCCAGCAGCAACCCTGCAAAACATAAAAAAGGATTTCCTTTATTGTGCCCGCCCACTCAGCGGGACAGAATGAGGATCTGCGTCCAGCCCAGGTCTATGTGGTGCAGCTCGGCCCTTTGGGCAAGAAGCTTCCGCAGGCCTAGCAAACCTTCCGAAGCCTAGCGCCCCGTCTCGGCGACATGCGCTCACACACATGCGATACTTGTATAGACTACTTTGCAAACATATGTCCCTTCAGCATGAAACTGATCGTATCTTGGCGACGCAACAACACAGCGCATGGGCTCGGGGAGCATGCACGTGACAGGAAGTTCAGCTCATGCTCGTCAACCCAGATGCAGGCATCTCAGCTTCTGGCAAAGGTGCAGAGATGCACCAGAGGCGCTCCGGAAGGGACACTTGTTACACGGAACACAAAGCAGAACTACTCCCAGAGCTTCTGGTGAAGTGCCGGCTCGCATTGTACTGAGGTGCTGAAAGCGGGCTTCGCGGTGAATTCTAAGGCGCTGTTCGGGATGGATGTGAAGAGTCATGCTTTCCTACCGGGCGTGCTTCACGAGGGTCTTTGATTCGGATTGACGACAAGTACAGGGGTCTGAGGCCTGTCCGAATGACGAAACGCTGCCCAGAGCAGTGCATCGAAATAGCAAGTCTCTCTCGGAGCTTTGGCAAAAGCGATTTCATAACCTAGTGCAGGGCGAGGGGCCACATACATGCTGCAACTTACTAACTTACTTGCATCACCCAGTTTCTCGTAGCCGTCGCAGTGCCACGGCCTTTCACTGGGGCACTTTGGCATTCGGCTACTAGAGAAGTCCTCATGACCGCTTCACCCATCGGAACTTCAGGATGCCCAGAAGCTGATGCGAACGGGCATTGCTGTGACACAGGTGGGGCTCGGTGCTTTGTTCCTAAACTGCTTCACCACTAGTAATGAGCTGAGATGCTACCGGCCGCTTGACAGCTCGGAACACGCTTCAGAGCTTGCCAGGGCTCTGTTGTGGATGTACAGGAGACGTCCTCGCCTGAGAAAAATTGCCTGGACTGGTTGTGCAGTTCCACCGTCATGGATGAATCCCAGGTGTGCCAGTCGAATGGGCTTGGCATGGGGATCTGAGCAGCGCACTCCTCAGGATCAGGAAGGGAGAGTTCGTCTTCTCCGACGAAGTTCTTGAGGAATCGGTGCACACAACCCGCAGCATGATATATATATATATATATATTATATATGTATGACTACATGACATATATGATTTGCGACCCATGACGGTAGAACCGCACCAGTCTGCAGGCAATGGTTTATTATCAGAGGTTGGCAGCCTACAGATGGCTCCTCGACGAGACCGGACCCCTCAGCCAAGCGGCATCAGAACTATATTATTATATCATCCACAAGCTGCAGAATCTGCAGCCTTTGATACCTTAAGATCCTTAAGCGTGGACTGCGTCAGAGACGGGCAGATCCCTATGTTGTGGAACATCTCGTCTCTCAGGTCCCTGAGTCTGCGGCGCGCTGCCAGCACCCTCCTCCGCTGTGAGCTTCTGAAGGAAAGTAGTGGGGCTCTGGTTCGGGTTGCCTACGAAGCCCCCTTGCATGCAAGCAACAGCCTGTGTTGCGCCTTGAGCCAGGGAGTCTGACCACTTGCAGGGAGGTTGTGAGGCTCCACCCCGTCTCGCAGGACAAGAGATGTGCCTGCTCGGATTGGTCCAGCGAGCATTTGACGTGCGGGCCTGCGGAGACGAGTTGGGGAGCAGACTGCAAGTTTCGGAAATCTGCCGAGCTGCGTCTGTGCATCGAACAGAGTCAATCCACCCGAACCCTTCCAGACAGTGGCGCTTTCGATGCAACAGGGTGCTGCTGGCCGCCGTGATAATACAATCGTCGTTGTCCTTCAATCGTTCTTCTTCTTCTTCTCCTCCTTGTTCTTCTTGTTGCGGCGTCGCCGTCCCCGTTGATTGTTGCTGCTTTTTCGATTTGCGACCCCTGCCACTGCCATCGTTTTTGCAATGGTTCTGAGGCCGGAACAAGTCCACTACGCAGCAGCTGGCTGAGTTGGTTTTCGTGGCGTGTAGTGACAAAGGGTGAATAAGCAGTCATGGGCAAACTTCGCATGGCACGAGGGACACGTATTGAAGCTGAAGGCATCCTTGAGTGGCCAAGATTTCGAAGTCAACTTTCGGAACACTCGTTCTCTGACAGGCAAGGGAGGTCGTGTGGACATTACGCCCGCCTTAGGCCCTCGATGCGTGGGTGGCACTTCGCTTGTGCTCTTCTCAGCCGTTTCGGTAAAGTGCGGTCTTAGTCAACTGTTTTTGCCCACTGGACCCTGAGAACACTGGCCAGCCTGAATGCAGGGGCAACAGTTATTTGCCCACTGGCCGCTGAGACACTGGCCAACCTGAACGCAGGGGCAGCAGTTGTTTGCCCACTAGACCCTGTGACGCTGGCTAGCCTGATGAGAGCAATCCAGGGGCAACAGCGCCCCCAACACCGTAACCTGACCCACAAGGTACTATCTGCTTCACTGAGCAAGCGGCCAGCAGCAAACGCTGGAAACTCGGGATGTTTCGATTGAATGCCTCAGAGTGAGAAAATTGTCAGAGTCCTGGCCCAAGCTCGAGAGTGGGAGCGGTGGTTATCGCAATAGTAATGGTCTCCGCCCTGTCAGTATGCCAGCAGGCCTTTCTTCGGGTTTTTCTCCACTCGTCATCACAGCTGGGAGTGTCGTGTGCATCTGAGGCAGCTGCGACCGCGTGCGAGAAGCTGTACCGAAATCATGATGCATGATTGTACAATGCACAAAGGGACAACGAACGGCGGCTTCCCTGAAGTGGGAATGCCATTGGCCATCTTAGCGGGCCGAATTCAGCTGCTTGGCACCTTCTTCTTTTCGTCATTGCACATCATGCGCTTATCTCTGATTTGTGAAGGGCGATGTGGTGTCAGGCTGTCCTGATGTAGCAGGACATGACTTGCAGTGAAGGCAAGCAATGCCAGCCGCACCTCGCAGCAACACACACCGCGATAAGGCCACCAATAGGCCAACCTGGAAAGCCTTGAAAGAGGAGATTGTTCTGTAGGCCAGGCAGGGCAGCGGCGCATTTGTGCCTTCTTCAATTGTACAGCACGTTGCCTTTCACCGCTGGTTTGCCTTTTGTGAGGAAGCAGCTGCTGAGATTGTTTGGCCGGTGGAAACTAAACCGGTGGGAGTTGGTAGGAGATATGGCTTGAGATGTCGTCTATTGCCATTCCTGCATCGGCTCGGCTAGGACCTAGGATGCTTCAATCTCCACAACTGTTGTATGTTGTTGTCACACCATCTCCCTACCACTCCTTGGAGGCGTGGCTTGGCAAGCCGCCGTTCGCAAAAAACTTTGGTGAATTTGCTTGCAACTTGCCCGTTCCCATCCGTGTGGCTTTTTTCCATGGCCACTGAATGTTTAAGTCGCTGTAGGACGATTGCCAGATGCTGTCGGCCAACAGCACTGGCTCTTCAGCACTTACCCCCTTATCAAGTTTATTCAGGCGGGTTACACTGTGGCGGGAAGAATCCGTATACAGTTTTGCCGGTCGGCCAGCTGCCACTGTAGGTGCTGAAGAGATGCCACTTGTCCAGTACAGCATCTGCGTGAGACCACGCGCGGCGAACACGCTCTGAAGGGGTCGAGCTGGCCAGCTCCCCATCTTTGACGCCCATGCCAATATCCGAACTCTTAGTGGCTCCATTGGAACTGTGCCTGCACTGGGGTTTTTTGATCCGTGTGCAGGTGTGGCTTTCCAAGTCTCGAAACGGCTGAGGCTAGCACTTGCTCGATCATGATCCTTCCTACCCTCGTTTCGTCTAATGGTAAACTTGGTAAACTGTCTCATTCCTTGAGAGTTACTGTTGGTGGCTGTTGCGCTAGATGTTTGCATTCATGCTGTGGTTGCTTCGAGACCGAGCGCTTGGAAAGAACCCTGGTAGCAGCTGGCAGCCATTGCACGTGGCAGCCTTGCTAGCAGAGGCCAACGCAATGAAAAATGACGGACAGACTCCGCGATCGCACTTTGTAAAAAAGGTAGATCCCTTCTTGCATTCTTGCCTCCAACATTCCAGGAAGGGAAGCTTTGAAGCGTTCTAGTTCGGCAGCACGCGGATCCTTCGGACAGCCGAGACCGATACCCGGAGATTCCAGGAGAGGAAGTATTTTTGCATGGCACCCCGTGCAAGTGCCACCGGGCTACGGCAGTGAAGGCCTGTGCATGCCCGGCACCTGCGCTTGAGTTATCTAGTCAGGACTGAGCACTTCAGCTCTTTAGTCGTGTTGATATGGATTCCCGTGCAACGGTGCTGGCCTAGCCTTGAGTCCCATTCTGGCAGATCCTGGTCTTGAGAGGTTTTCGGGTTTCGAGCACGCTCGGGGCAAGGTGCCAGCTGCCAGCCTCGTCTCCCGCCTTAGCGGTCAGCCACCGATGTCTGAATGTAGCACATGAGTGAACACTTGAATCAAACTCCGTTGGGACGTCTCTGCTCCAGATCACGTTTGCAAGAGCTCTGCGTTTGGGGGGGAGGCATGGGCATCTGTGGCTCTTCTGGTGCCGGGGCCAGTGCATGGGAGGAGCCTGGCCGGTTTGAGGAGCCCAATCCTTTAGGCTTTGGGCGTCGCGTGGTGCACACTGACATAAGTGGAGTGTCCTGCCTGGGCACGGTGAAAGAAGTACATCCAGACGGCAGTCTGGCCGTCCTCCTTGATGCCGGCAGCCAGGAGGTTAAGATTTCTGCAGACAGCATCCATCTCCTGCCGCTGGCCACATATTGTCCGACCTCGTATTCAACGAGGATCGGACTTGAGACCTTGGATGAGAGGAGGACCCTGCGATGGGTTGACATCGGGAGACGGGCTCTAACACGCCTTGAAGCCATGCCTTCAGAAGGCACCGGTGGGTGGTGGAAGGCATACCGATGCGTGTGGAGCGCGAAGAGTGCATGCTACCTCTACCACGCGTGTGGCGACCCCCTGCGTGGTGGCCTGCGAGGAGCACCGGAGGGAGCGCCCACGCTGCCGCCCGAAGGTGGGCCGGCAGACACGCTGCAAGCAGTGCCTCGAGAGTTCCAGTCTTTTCTGACTGGCTGGACCGGCGAGTTTGCACGGCTTGTGTTTGAGCATTGCCACCACAAGTATTCGGAGAGCATTCCATGCGGCTTGCTCTTGCACATGGCTCGGCAGAGCCGGGAGTTGTTCCTCGGCGAAAAGACGGTGCAGCGGATCCAGACCCCCCGGGATGGGAAACTGGTGATCTTTGGAGACACCCATGGCCATCTCAAGGACTTGCTTCATGTTTGGCTGCGGGAAGGCTTGCCGACTGCCTCAAAAACCCATTATCTCTTCAATGGTGACATCTGCGACAGAGGCACGCTTGGGGCCAGAGTGTGAAGAGTAAATCTGGGGAGGGGGTTCCGTGCATGGACACCCGCAGAAGGCGTCATAGGGCCTTAAGGGCCTTATTAGGGTGTTGTGCAGGAGACGCCGCAGATCGTGGTGGCATGGAGGCAGTTCAGATATGGGCCTGTGTCCTTAGCCACAAGCTCGCCTTTCCTGGAGCTGTGCATATGAACCGCGGCAACCACGAAGATCACCACTACTCTTTGCACTACGGTGCCAAGGGTTTCTATGGTGAGCTCGATCGCAGGTACACCGCCGACGAGGCAAAGGCTCTCAAGGCAGCGTTCAAGGACCTATGTGACTGCCTTCCGCTGATGACCGTGGTCGACGAGGCCATGCTGGTCGTGCACGGGGGCCTTCCGCGCTTCCGGCAATCCTCGGCCAATGCTGCCAGCCTCGATGAGATCGAGCAGATCCGACGGCCTCTGCAGGTTCAGACTCATGCCGAGAACCGCCAGGACCAGAGAACGAATAAGCTAAGTAACGAAAGCAAGCCGCAGGAGAGCTTCCCCAAGCCTGCCCTTTGAAGAGCACCTGCATGGTGAAGCTTCGGATAAAGAACCCGTCCTCGTGTCAGAGAGGACCAGATCATCACGGATCTGTTATGGTCTGATCCCCAAGCAGAGCCAGGCATCGGGCCGAGCAGCCGTGGCAAAAGCCTCATCAACTACGGCCCAGACGTAACAGCGGAATTCTTGGCGGCTCACAAGCTAAGCCTCCTGGTGCGGTCGCACGAAGTCGCCGACAGCGGCTGCGAGTGGTGGCATCCCTTGGCATCCCAGGGCTCCAAAGGCTCGGGAGGAAAGCTTGAGCTCCTCTCTTCTGAGCAGAAGGGCCTCACTGTCACCATCTTCTCTGCAAGTGACTACTGTGGACACTACGACACCAATCTGGGCGGCACGATCGTGTTGAAGGGTTCGGCGAAGAGTTTTAAGGTTGTGAGCCACAAGGCTTCGGATGCTGCAGCAACTCTAACATCAAAAGTTGTTACAGAGAAAATTAATGGCTCTGTCCTGGAGATTCTGAGTGTTATTGTCCAAAACAAAGGGCAGCTGCTTACTGAGTTTCGGGCCGTTGATGGCGATTCACGGCGAATGCTCTCCAAAGAGGAGTTCGCCGTCTGCTGCAGCCGAGTTGTGCCAGAATTGCAGTGGCAGGAGCTCTGCACAGAATACTCGCCTCACCTGCTTCTCCACAACGGTTCCATCTGCTACACGCGGCTTCTTGCCAAGTATTGTCTGGTCTTTCGCAGCAGGGGCCAAGACAAAATGAGGACGGCCTTTGGAAACTGCTTATTTGGGTCCTTGCTACGCATGGAGCCGTCCATGCGCGAGCTGCAGGAGAGACCGGTAGACATGACGTCGGAAGCGTTCCTAACTTTCCTTGCCGACAGTGGTTGTTGCATTTCGGTGAGGCTGTTGCGAATGTTGTACAGGTCCCTGGCCTGCGGCGAAGATATGCTTCAGAACTTTGTGGGGGCATTTTCTGTCGCGTTCAGGCCGAAGCACGCCACGTCGACAGAGGTTGCCAGCAGATTGGGTACCGTGTGTCGCGACCTCCTCGGAGCCCATCCAGAGAAGCCTCTCGCGACCCTGCTTTTGGACTTCTTTCAACAAGCAGATGACAAGAAGTCTGGCTTCGTCGAGGTGCAAGATGTGGCGTCTTTGCTTCGAGGGCTACCGAGCCTGAAAAAGGCCGCCGAGAATGAAGCGCAGCTTCTGGCCGAGTACATGGACAACAGCGGCAGCGGCAAGATCAGATACGTTGAGCTCGTGAAGTGCCTTTCCATAGAGACCCGCGGAGCGGCTAAGCCTGGGCAGCTGTCACCAGAAGTTCTGCTGGATGACTGGCTCGAGGCCACGTTCTGCCCTTAGCTGGGGCTTCAGTGCAGGACTTTGCTGGATGATGGGCGTTTGCCAAGAGCCGAGGTGCAGCATGCTGGTTTTCGAGTATGGCTTGGGGACTCTGGCAGGTCTTTTTCAGCAGGTGCTGCCACCAGGGGAAACTCGCTGCAGTCCCAAAGTGTTCAAGCAAGTCCTGCAAGCCTTGCCGGAGAATCCGCTGCGAGGCGGCAACTAGAGCCAGTTGTCAGCGTGTTGCTACTCTTGGTTCGAAAGGTTCTGAACCTCCCAGCCCTCTGCTACAGATCTACAGTATCTGCAGGTTGGTGACGGGCTTTACCTTTCAGACATGACAGCCAAGGTATGGCCCAAGTCTCAGCCACCAGCAATTGGAGAGCCTTGTGGTCAGCCACTTGCTGCATTGCGCAAGCAGTTGAATTACCTTGGGGATACGCTCCGTAGCCGGGAATGGGTGCGTTGAGCCATTTTGCTATGATACCATGAGGCGGCTCGGGATAGTGAGTTTCGGTTGCAGATTCGGTCTGTTTCCACAGCTCTCGGGCTGCATGTTTTTTGAAGATGCACGGTTGGTTTCGGGAGTCGCGGAAGCGAGAGACGACTTGTGACACTCTCGAGACAAGACTGCAACCACTCCCGAGGCCGTTGTCCAGTCTTGCCTTGTGCCGGGTCCTTGTCACAAACCAGCTGTCCGTTTCGGCTCGGGGAGTAATAGGAAGCCTGGATCTGGGTGACCCGTGCGGATTGAAATAGTAAATAGAAAAAGGTTGGGCGTTGCTGAGGTCTGGAATTGGATGATGAGGGGCTCTTCAACTACCAGGACTACCTCTCGGGCTTTCAGATCATAGACGCAGAGCGTCAGCGATGAGGCTTTCGGCATCCAATGCGATGCCCGAACGTTGCTTCAGCTGTGACGGTCCTTAAGCTGACGACCTCACGATCGCAAAAGCGGCGATACATGGATCACAGTCGTTCATTTCGAGGAGTTCCTTGCTTACGGGGGTTTCTTCTTGAGGTGGTCGGTTTTGCTGCTGTGACTTGCGGCTCCGACACATCGAGTGCTGGAGGTATGTGTGCTCGGAAAGCATTTCTGTTATTGTGCTTGGGGATTTGGCAAACATTGCAGGTCATGTGCTCTGGTTTGGTCCGCATAAGGTAAACAAAAGCCCCTGACCGCAGGCTGCGATACCCCGTGCACAAGCGGCCGGGTCATCAACCGCCCTACCCTACAGTACCGCGGCGAACGGCTGCCCCTGCTTTCCCAATGTGTCGCCGCAACAGACTACGTAGAAGGTACTCCTTGCCACTTCTGTCTTGCTCAACGTCTCCGCGAAAGCATCATGCACTCCAAAATAGCTCCAGAAGCGTGTCGTACTAAGGAGCTACAAAGAAGGAGCACAGAAGCAATCGCATTCAATGGGTCGTTTCTCCCATTTACATGTTAATTTACATGTTCCAGTCTTGTGAGCCATGGGGACATGTTCGCAGATTGGCTGAAGATGCCAGGGCCAGTGCTTATGGAAGCACGGCCAACATGAGCGAGCTATGAGTATAGAGCTGAACGAGTAACTCTGCTTTGTTGGCAGATCGTTTTTTGGGAAGTTGGTGCTACATGCTGCCGAGCACATTTTCCGCGAACTCTCGGACCGACCGAAATCCGAATTTACCAAGGCAAGTCCTCGCTCTTTCGCTCGGAGGTTCAGGCCCGGCTGGTAGTGCCAAGGGCCAAGGCAGGGCCACGGGTAACTGCCTAAACCGCCGGGCAGGTCTTTGCGTGGTGGCTTGCGCTGCAGTCTGCTGCTGTCGCGACTTCGTCCGTCGAAGCCGACACTCTGCGAGCATATTGGGGGTCTGGTGGAGCCAGTGTCCAGCAGGTGCGATGGGTCGTTGGGTCGCAAAGCGCAGCAAAGCGAGCACGGTATGCTGAGTAAATGTTGCGATCAGCCCCATCTAGGCTCGAGTTTAGAGCAGGTGTTGCTAGAGGGGCTTGCGCACGAATCGAGTGCAGCATGGCAGCCGAGACAGCAAAAAAGACAGAAGTATCACAGTAGAACAGGGACTTTAGAGTTAGAGTCGCGGTCGTGATGGAGGCTGCGCCATGGAGCCTGGCGGAGACCAGAGAGGAGAACGCTGCTGTGCCCCCTGCGATGCCACTGAAGCAATGCATGCTCGAAGCCAACATAGCACTCCAAAGCCAAGGCCACGGAGAAATGTTTGTGAACTTGACACGGTGGTCGGTGTCCACGAGGCCGACCTCTGCCACGCCCTCCCTGGCAGCGGCCCAGTCCAGGCCCCCATCCGCAAGCAAAGAGGCATCTGAGTCTGCATCAAGTCCCATGAGCAGCGGCGCGGAGCCGCGGAACTTCGCACAGAAGATTCCTGAAATGCCGCAGGCCCTGTCTCAGGAATTGCAGATTGAGGAAGACTACAGCGAGGATACTGCGTTGGAGGAGGCCATCGAGCGGATGCGTGCTGGCAGGTCCTTCACTGCCCGCAGTGCTCGCAGCACCAGGACTCCCAGCCCGGCCGCCCAGGCCCCGGCCCCCGCCGGCCCGGCCACGGCTGATGCGAGTGCTAGGACGACAGAGAGAAGGGAACCTTGCGAACCTCGCGAAGCCGAGACATCGAGCGGGCCGAGCAGGAATGGCCCCAGCACAGCCACAGCTAGACCACAGCGGCCGGGCAGTGGTCAAACTCGGCCGAGGTCTGCAGAACAAAAGCTTCGGATGGGACCCAAGGCTCCGCAGACAGGCCGAGGCACATCCAGTTGCTTCGAAGCTCGCTCCAAGCGTCCTCGCTCGGTAGGTGGGATTCGATGCGAGCAGGTCATCTCCCGGCATCTGCCAGAACGCGAGGTGCAGTCGAGGATGATCGCCGTGTTGGCCAGGCAGCTGGAGCGCTTGCGCGACTGCATTCCAGACTTCGCTCTGCAATGGCAAGCGGTGGAGATACATTTGCAGAATCTCGAAGAGAAGCTGCAAGCCAAAAGACGAGAGGTGCTGGCTTGGGAGGAGGACACTCGGATGATGCAAGAAACGCAGGATCAACAGTACCAGCTTCTCCTGCGAGGCCTTCAGCGGAAGGTCGATGACGCCAGAAGCTCTTGGCTCAAGCAGCAGCGAAAAATGGAAGACTCTGCTCGAGAGGAATACGAGCTGCACAAGGCACTCGTTGCGAAGGACGAAGAGGCCAAATCCTTGAAAGATGTTCTGAAGAAAACATGGGAGCAGATGGAAGATGTCCAGCAGATGGTGCTTCAAAATCAGTCCGTCCTAGAAGCTCGTCTTCAAGGAAATTGGTCCGTCGATGACCCAGCGGAAGACCCCACCGCCGCTTCTGAACGGCGACACATGGATGCAGAATTGCAGAGGCAGGTTGAGGTTCGCGGGCAGCTGAAGTTGTGCAACGCTCAGCTCGAAGAAGCCGACAGGGCGATGTCAGAACAGCATGCCTATGCAGCACGCTTGGAGGAGTTCATCCGGAAAATTACCGGCGGAGGGGGTCGTTATGTTTTGCCTACCGCTTTAAAGCGCGAGGGGCAACGACATGTGGCGATGGCCTCGAAAATGAGAGCAAGAGCTGAGCAGGAAGCCCGGCGCCGGGAGAATCTTGAGGTCCTGTACTAGGGCTACTAGAGCCCCAGCCCGGGATTGTGTGTATTGATACAGTAATTGCGCAGCGATTGCGCGCACTCACGATGACCAAGGCTGCTTTCAATCCGTTGTGTGTGTGTGTAAGGAAAGGAGATCATTTCATGTTGCTCCTTTGTGTCCACTTGATCAGCTGCAGTCATTGAAGACTTTGAAATTTTGGATGCCCCACGCACCCGCGCAACCCAGCTGAAATCCGCAGGGTTGCGGTCATCCGCCTAGAATATTGATTCTACAACCTGTGCTTTTCACACCAGGCTACACACTGTACTCATACTGTGTTAGAAGAGCCGTTGTGTATCGAACATATTTGCGGAGACAAATTCGTCAGTCCTCGAGCTGGCCAGGCCTCCCTTTGTCGCAGAGTTACCGTCAAACTGATAGGAAATATGTCGCCAGCGTTTTTAGATGTTCTTAGAAATGACTAGTATGAATGTAAATAGGCGAAACCCCAGGAAGTGGGGAGATTTCCTGCTTGTATGCATCCAGATGCATCCAGGAAACGTTCTTGGTGCGACAAACAAGTTGCAGAATTGATGAGCGAGGCAGCTTGCACATTTACGTCCAGATGTTAGACGGAAGACCAGTTCAAACGGAAAACCGACGCGGATCACGGATGTGCGAGCAAGTCTTCGACATGGAGTTTCCACGCCTGCGTCATCTTAGATGGCATCAAGGCCGCCCTCATCGAAAGTGCTCCGAATCCACGTTGAAGCTGTGCTTTTTGCACACCTCAGCTGCACTTGCGCATGGACAGTACCAATCAGTCGGCGATGGAAAGTAGTGGTTGGATTTGGAGCGTCGCACGGTTTGTGCATACCGACACTCAAAGGCAGTGCCAGCTTGAATTCGTGCGGTGGTTTGTGGGATCATAAAGATTGGCTGCCATGATCCTTCCTGGCCTTATTCTTGTCGATTAGTGTCGTTCCACGTCAAATATTTGTGCTGAGGCCTGCGGGAGCTTGCCGCAGAGCCTGCTGCGACTTGGCTGGGAGATCCAAACAAACAGCTGAAGGTCTCGTGCAAGAGCTTACAGAATGCCTTACATAACAGTTAGCATGATTTTCCAGCAGTCTTTTGGCCTTTACTTGCCGACATGGACCGCAGCAACGGTGAGAAGCCTGACGAGTGTCAGGAAGAAAGGGCCGAGCCCGCAGATCAAGGCCTCACCCGAGTCCTGATCACGGGCTATCAGGCTCCGATCCGTCGCTTGGCACGTCAGTGCATTTTGGGATTGTCTTGCAGCCTTAACGTCTCAGCATGCTTGAAAGAACTAGGGGTACCTGCTACCGATTCCACTGATCTCCCCAGTTTCAGCAGATTTGAGCAATCGAGGCCGTCTGGACCCCTTTGCTTTCCGGAAGACCAAACCCAAGGGGAACAATGTGCAGGCCAACTACGACAAGGTAACATCTTCCGGAGAAGACCAGGTGGATCGCCTGGTTCGCGCCTACGGCTCGCTGGCCGCTGAAATTGATCCAGAGGATCGTCTGAGGCTGCTGCAGCCTAGAGAGAGGAAGGACTCGAAGCCTCAGTCCATAGCGAAGGGTGCTCGAAGCTTGGAAGTAGAGCATGGAGAAGCTCCTTCCCGCCAGCCGCCCAGACCGCAGCCGGAGCCGACGTCCTCCACACCCTCCAGGCCCTCTGCATGGAGGGTCAGGGCCGAAGGCCAACACACGGCGTCCAAAGTACCTCAGGCAGCATCCCAGGCCCTCCAGCCGCTCCAGCCTCGAGCAACAGAGGAGGCCACAGCCGAGGATCGGATTCCACCCCAAGTGCTGGGCAGGAGGGAGGCAGCGGCCACGAACCTGGACACTGTGTCGGAAATCCTTCGGCACATTGAGCTTCCAGCCCCAGCCCCGCCTCCCACAGCAGCCCCATCGGTGAAGCCGACAGCCCCTCCGCCTGAAACCCTGGAAAGCGACGAATCAGCCGTGGAAAGCGACGAAGCTACAGCTGTGCGGTTGCGGGAGGACAAGTTTGATGCACTGGATGCCGAGCTAAACGAACAGCTAAACCAGTCTGTTGGTTTGGCCCTCGAGTCAAGGACACTGCACAAGTCAGTCGCTGGGCTGCCCAGAAGCGGTAGCCATGGAACCCCAACAGGTTCAAAAAAGTCGAAGGCCAAAGGCCGCAGCAAAAAAGCTGCAGCACCAGAAGCGACCCGAAGCTGAAGCTGAAAACCCAGGCTTCCGAAAAGGTCCGAAGATGCCAGAATATGCCTGACGCCTACTCAGCCTGCTCAGCCTGCACTGATACGTCTGTCTTTCTGCGGCAATCTTTGGTTCTTCGAAGAACTCAGACACGAGACATGCACAGCATGGAATGAAGGGTACGGCGTGACTTTTGAAGACCTCTGAGTCCGCTGAGTGACCATTCGAACAACTTCGCTTCAGGACAGAATGCTGCCTCTGAGATGAGGAGGTAACTACACCACAGGATCAACACGGTCACTTCCTTATGGCCAATGCCATGCTAGACCCCTAGCCCCTACACTGGGCTGGACATGGCAAAGAGCCTCCTCTAAATGCAGAGTTCAGGCTGCCAAGGCTTACAGGCAAGACCGCTGGGACAGCTCAGGAAGCGCAAGAGCAAAGAGTCGCCGGACTCGGTTTCTCTCGGGGCCCGAAGTGTCCTGACAGAGCCCGTTTTGCTCAAGGTCTGCCGCGGAGGTTCAGGGCGAGGCCGAGGAGAAGGGAGCCTCGGAAGCAATGTCGGGCTGTGCAGAGCAGTGAGCTTAGTGCCATCGTTTTATGGACTGTTGAGGCGCGACGGAGGCGGAGCCTGGGAACAAGAAAGGAAAATATCGGAAAGATAAGCCGTGGGATCACGAGGGGATCGACCACTGGAAGCCGGTGTGCCTTGGCTTGGCCGGCACGCGGTGGCTCATGTGTCCACATGTGTCCACATGCGTCCACATGTCGATGTTCCAGAGCCCGAGAGGTCCATCGCGAAGGAGGATGCGCCTTCTGGTGGCTTGCTTCTCGAGGAGAGCTCCTTTGCCACGCTGTTTCCACAGTACAGAGAGCAGTACCTGAAGCACCTAAGCTGCATCCAAGAATCTTACAGAGCTTCCCCACATGCTTCTCACTGCTTGAAAGGCAGGTCTGGCCTGATGTTCGGAAGGTGCTCGCAGAGCCACGCGGCTGCAATCTTTCCCGCAGAAAAAGTGTTATAAATTTGGGGCATGCGCCGAGGCACGAGCTCGCAGCAGATCTGAATCTGGTCGAGGGCTCCATGACTGTGAGAACCACAAAGAAGACGTGGGATCCGTACATCATCATCAAGGTACTCAACTCAAGCTGTACAGCCTCACGTGCTTCTTGCTCAATTCGAGGGCTGCCTGAGTTCTTCAAGGGTCACAGATTCAGATTCCCAGATTCAGACCCTGTGTATCAAACTTGCCGCGTGCTTTCCATCAGTGAGCGGGTGGACCACAGCTCGCACAGGCTCGGGACATGATCAAACTCCTCGCTCGCAGTGTGCCGCTGCCACAAGCGCAGAAGATCTTGGACGATGAGGCGCCCTCGACACCAGGACAACACAGAGACACATGCGACATGGGATCAGCCGAAAAGGCTGCTGACCACTCGCTTCTCGCAGGTCTACTGCGACATTCTCAAAATCGGCGGCAGCTTGCTGGAATTTGCTCACCACAAGTTTTCAGAAGAAGCGTTGAGTCGTGCTAGGGAGGTACTGTGCAAAGCGGTTCTGGCATGATTGGTGCATGCTGTGGGTTTTGGTGATGTGCCACCCACCAGTGCCGTGTTTGTGCCCGTGGCGCATGGAGGGGTCGGATTTCTAGTACCATGCAGGGGCAAAGGGTTGTCGTACGTCGTGGTTGTGTTGGTCTGCCGAGTCCGTCATGTAATCAGATTCTCTTGATCCTCCCTTCGAGGGGCAATATCAAAGACTGGCCCGAAAGAACTCGTGCTCAGAAAGCATGCCATCTCAGCTTTCAGG
The DNA here is from genome assembly GCA_905231915.1 of Symbiodinium necroappetens. Taxonomy (NCBI): domain Eukaryota; class Dinophyceae; order Suessiales; family Symbiodiniaceae; genus Symbiodinium; species Symbiodinium necroappetens. Next base: position 7,778 of record CAJNJA010042531.1, on the reverse strand, counting down.
ACGGACTCGTTTACAGCCGGCTAGCGCTTCTGAACAGTGGCCAACGAGGTGAACGGCTCCGGTCGTTTTTATGTTAGTTTTATCGTACCGCCAAACTTAAAGTCAGAATTGTGAGGGGAGAGGGTAATCGTGTTATTGTGGGTCAGAATGATGTAGAAGCAGTAGAAACGCCTTTGTGAGCCAGCCGGACAGCTGATGAGGTCTCCTTCGCTCCAAGGAGCGCTTCGTGAAGCGAAGGCAACGCTTGGTCGGACCAAACGGTTCCACACTGAAGGCCTGGGCCATATGCGTAAGCGACTTCAAGAAAATAGTTCACTGGTTCAGGTTGCTTTCTTTGCGCTTTCTTGTGTTCTGGATTGTGGCGGTTGCTGTGGTTGTGGTGGTTGTGGTCGTCGTTGTCGTGTATGCTAGAACCGCTAGGATAAGGCCGACAGACCAGTTTACTGAGTTGACCGGGTTGTCCTCCTTGCCGTGCAGCCCAGGCAGCCAATTAAAGCAGTTGTAGCGCAAATAGTAATGCACAATGAGGCAACTTACCTCCTGAAGTTAGCTGTGTGCGCAAGTCGTCATGTTTGCACATGGTTGAGATCGTCGTGAACACGTTGGGTTTCGAGCCCTTACACATTCTCACGTAAGTGGCCAGCGTGTGGTGAGTCAAAGGGACCAGTCAACGAGGAAGCTTCTCAAGCGCGCATACCGTAGACGTTTGTCCTCACGTAAGTGGCCAGTGTTTGGTGAGTGAGACGGAGTCAAAAGCTTGTTGAACAAGTGAGGCCATTGAGCTGCTGACGCAGTGCTTCGTGCTGGTTCAGGGGCAGACGGTCTCTATCATGGGATCCGTGAAGGGCATCAAGCAGGCCGGCAAAAGAACGCATGCCGGTGGTCATGATCTCGATAGGAATTCCTTTTCAAGTAAATGATGGAAGTGGGGCATGGGGGAAGGTTCGACGCATCGTGGAAGACTGCTTTCGCAACATCCACCCGCTCCCCGCCATTGTGGGTTTCGGGACGAAGCGTCTTGTCGGAAAAGTCCCTTGGAGTCTAAGGATCTATCACATCAAAGAGTTGATGATACGCCGGGAGCTGGAGAAGGAGCGGCCCAGCTCTGGCCCTCTGCGTGTTTTGGAGTGCAGTGCAGGACCCGGAGCTGCAGAACGAGAATTGGGACCGATTCTTGCCACATTTCAAGAACCGCAACGTGCAGAGAAAGAAGATGAAAGACAAAAAGGCAGTCAGAGCTCCAGGCTGCGCTGATGTGGTGACTTCATCTGTATGGTATAGGCCAAGAAGAAGAGCAAAGACGTCTTCCCTCCACAGCCTACGCCCAGAAAGGAGGACCGGATGGTGCATCATTCAGCAGTCGGTTCGCGGCACCGCCGGCTCTTGATGCGCAGGATCTGCAGATGGAGTCTGGCGAATACTTCCTTAATGAGCCCTGGCAGTATAGAGTAAGGTCAGCATCGCTGTATTGGCCGCAGTCGAACCTACCATCCAGTCTCGTCCATGCGCCCGAAGCCATCCATCCGAGGAAAAGGAGAAGCAAATCCGTCAGAGAGTTGCCAAGCGCGAGGTGAGCCACCAGAGTTTGCAGTGTTTTTTCGATGTGCTCGTCGCTTCGTGTTATGATGCATAGTGGAGCAGCACCCTCCTTGCATGCCTCAGAGGAATTCGAACATAGTGATCTGGCCCTGTGCCCAGGGTGAACATACTTGAGGTATAGTCGGTATAGTCGTCGTGGCCGCCTGGCACTCCGGGGCTGGGAGTGTAACACCAACTCCCCGCCGATGTTATGAGCCACGAAGTTTCTTCGCCTGCCTGAGGCGCAGCAGGCGAAGAGCGCAGAAAAGCGACGAGAACGCGCCAAGGTCCGCGCTCGGCAGAATCGTCTCTGACGGCATGTAGACGCTTTGGTTGGGAACCGGGAAAGCTGTCGTCGACAGTATGGGGAAAGTGTTGCGGCTGTGTTGGGGCAGTGGAACTCTCACTGCGTCACTTAACAGTAGCTCACCGAGTCTGAACTATCAGTTTCACAGTCTCAGCTTGCACCCTTCCAGAAGTCATGGGGCATGGGGTGAGGAGTTCGAGCCGCCAGCGCCTGCCAAAGCCAAGAAACGGAAGGAAAAGGATGCCGCAGAGACGACCCAGGAGACTTTCCTAGTTCTTTCTCTGGGACTTCATCATACGTTGCCTGGTTGTGAGGAGATGGCGCAGCGCTTGGCCAAGAAAGCCAAGGCCAAAGCCTTTGTGCGGGCTTTGTCATTAATTAAGAAGTTCATTTAATGCCATTAAAAATTAAGTTTTGTTTTGAGTTTGGGTTGAGCCGTCGATCCACTTGCTTGTGCTGCTGAAGCTTCATCGAAATCTCTTGCGAAGATATTTTCTCGCAGAGCCGTGGAATCCTCTGGCTTCAGCATACAACGGACCTCATGGATCTCGATGTTTGGTCGCTGTGGCGAGGGTGGGTGGCCTTGACATTATTGCGGTCCTAAGCTCCATTTATAGCTCCGAGACCAGGGCGGCCGTGTGAATGTACAAACCTGGAAATATATCGGAATATCTGATCGAATTGCAGGCAGAAGCCTATCACATCCTTGGGACTGTCACTGGTTCCACGACTTCTTCACACATTATGCACGTTTACGCAGAGGTCCAGCAGGGTTGTGTAAAGGACTTCCGCAGTCCACTGCATGCGCTCCACTTCCTGATGCGCCGGCAGAAGCCACAAACCTCACAGAATCATGGAAACCCACCTCACCTGGAGCGTCGATCCGGCCAGGAAGCTCAGCCCAAGAAGCAGCGCGCAAAGTCTGAGCTGCTCCTGTAGACCTGCAGCCGTGGAGCTGTCAGCCGAAAACAACCGAAAGACAGGCAGCGCGACCTGTGACTCATCTCACCCCTGCAGGGAGGCTGTTTCAAGAGCTCCCGGCAAGGTGACATAGACCCTGTCGTTGCCGTCTGGAAGACACAGCTCGCAGCATGGGTTCTACAACCAGCATGGAAGCAACGTACGCATTCGGCTAATTCGAAATGTCTCGGCATCGTGCTCGATTGACGTGTCTTTGGAGTGCTGTCTCGAACATTTGGCTTATGACAGGAACGAAGATAACCCATTGCCACACCACGTTGCAGGAGCAGAAAGATCTGAAGCCAAGCTTGCGATAGCTTGAGACTTTCCCCCCAAAATCAGTGGAAACTTGCCTTTTGGCATCAGTGAAACACAGACCTTTGCAGCTGAGCCAGAGCGGCGATGGCTCCGCGGCAAGGCGGCAGCCCCATGCAGAATTGGGGGGGAGGGGGGCAGAGAGGTTTGTGCAAGCATGCAGACGGTGAATCTAACACGACTCATGCGGAAGCTCGCAGAACTGAGCTGCAGGCTTAGGCAAGATGCGCCTCGGAAGCGTGCGGGTCCGAGCTGATCGTGCCACCGGTCAGTGCACAGCTGCGCGGCCTTAGCCGCAGTTGGATGTTGTGCCAAATAATCGCCTGAGGCTGCTCTGGTGGCTGCCGGAGCCAGTGTCCTCCTCATGTGTTCTGTCGCAGTCAGGACGGACAGACGTGCGAGAGAGCATTTAAGTTTGCAGGGATGACTTTTCTTCTCGTTGATGTCATGTTCTTGCAGGACGACAGACAGCGTCAAAGAAGGTTTGAGCTTTCTTTGGCCTGTCAGCTTCTGCCTCCAACGTCTTCCACATCTTAGTGATAGACACGAGGTGCAGCGGGGCAAGATTGGAAATTTCGGGACGGCTGAGTGGGTGCCTTCAGCGCAAAAGCGGAATTCGTGCTCCATTTAGCATGGTCTTCCATCGACCAGTGGGCACCCTTTCCTTTGTAATCAGGTCCTAAATCCTAGTTACCAAATCCACTTGTCATCCGCATCGCCTGGATTGTCCGAGTGCGAGCGCCGAAACCCCAACTCCAAGGCCCTAGAGTTGAGCGCCCTGCAAAGACTTTGGTGGCGAAGTCCAAGCCTCGACTTCCATCGAGGCGCCAGCCCTACGAAGGTCAGCACGGTCTTCGCAGGTTCAAGGCGGCTCTGCTTCAGGCACGTTCGGGGAGAAACCGTGATATAAGACAAATCCGAGGAGGCTCCCTGGCCGTGCCCTTGACCGCGGCCGGTGCCTCCCTGGTCGCGGTGGGCGTGCTCCGAGTCTCTGGGCAAGGAATGGTCAGAAAAAGCCCTCAGGGACTCGGGGGGGGGCCTGTGCCCAGGCTCGTGGCCCTCGGGCCCGGACGGGGATGCTGCGGCGAGCTTTGGAGGACGAGGGGAAGCTCGGAAAGGCGATGGCCGAGGGGAAGCTGGAAAAGGCGATGGCCCTGAATACCAATCGGATATAGTCAAGTTGGCAGAAATTAGCGAAGGTACTGCATATGACATGATGAGGGTTTACACTGCTTGTGTTCCGGAGTTCCGGTAAGCATTGATGAGGACGCACTTGGGCTTCGATTGTAGGGTAAGAAGGCCGGGCGAGCTCAGTTCAAGCCTGTGGAAAAGGGTAAGAAGGCTAGGCGGCTAGGTCTAAGTGCCTCTGAAGAAAAGGCTCAAGAGCTCAAGTTCGCACCCGGCCTTATCTCCCAGAGCCATGGCGGTGCGGTCGATGTTGGGGCTTGTGTTCCCTCTCCTGTCGTCAGCCCAAGGTGGAGACTACATGAGCCAGTATGCCGCGCCTTACCAACACTACATGCAGGCCGGATCCAGCGGTGGCTCTGGCGGCTCTGGTTACCAGCAGTACTACAAGAAGTACATGTCGCAATACGGCTCCGGTGCCGCCGGAGGGTATGAGAAGTTCATGTCGAAGTATGCCGGCGACTACGCCAGCAAGTACATGCCGTCCGGGTCTGCCGACGAGTCTTCCGAAGACGCCGGGAAGCCGTTAAACTTCGCGGCAGCTGAGGAGGATGGAAGCTCCAGCGCTGCCAAGTCTAAGAAGGACTCGCCAAGCGGTTCTCAGAACGGACCTGGCTTCGAGAAGTACATGGATTATTCCAAGTACACGCAGGGCCACGGCTCCCAGGGCTCGCAGGCAAGGTAGTTCCAAAGCATGGACATGGAGAGTTGGAGCGCACGGGGAATGAGGCGCTTGTGAAGGATGCGGCTACTACTGATTAGTTCTTACGTGATCGGGCGAGTGGATTAGGGTCGGACATGTGTGGTGACGGATGGCTAATTGGCTCTCAAAACTGTCCTTGACTTCAGTCTTGAGAGTCAGATCGCGACTTGGTTGTTTCGGGTTTAGACGGTTTGTGTCGGGGACCTTGGTTGCACGGCTGAGTTGTGGCTTTCGTGATGGCTTCTTTCGGTGGTGGCACAGAATGGGGCGGCATGTCGGTTGCATGTTTCGTGGATTTTGGATGTGTTCTCTGACGCCTCATCGCTGATCCCAAAGTGCTTCAAGAGTGAACCTTGTCCTTGTGATCCTTGCCTGCTTGTTGCAACAAGAGTCGACACAAGGAGCCCTTCACATGTACCCTGCTTATGACATTAGGTTCTAATTCTAGGCCAATGTTGTCGCTCGGGCTGGAGTCCGCCCGATCACGGACGACCATACATGTCGTAGTTCTAGGCTCAAAATCTGACTAAGGCGCTGTGAGGCGTCAGCGGTAACCAAAGTGTAAGTGTATTGCATTGCCGGCATGTCCATCCACCCGTTCCTCGAAAGCACGACTGTTGTGCTACGGCCCTTGCCCCAAGCTTGCTTGCAGGGTGGTGACTACAAGAAGTTCCTGGACTATTCCAAGTATACTCAGGGGCACGGCTCGCAGGGCGGAGATTTCAAGCAGTATATGCAGTCCTATGGTGGCGACTATAGCAGCAAGTACACGCAGGGGCAGGGCTCGCAGGCGAGGTGGTTTCTATCTTGGGTCAGGCCTTACTTTCTCATTGTTTCGAAGCACTAGATCCGGTGTTGAGTTGTTGGCTATTGCTGAATAGTTCTGAGGTGATCCGGCGAGTGGGTCGGACATGTGTTGTGACTGATGGTTAATTGGCTCTCAAAACTGTCCTGGTGATGGCACAGATTGGGGCGGCATGTCGGTTGCATGTTTCGTGGATTTTGGATGTGTTCTCTGACGCCTCATCGCTGATCGCAATGTGCTTCAAGAGTGAACCTTGTCCTTGTGATCCTTGCCTGCTTGTTGCAACAAGAGTCGATACAAGTAGCCCTTCACATGTACCCTGCTTATGACATTAGGTTCGAATTAAAGGCCAATGTTGTCGCTCGGGCTGGAGTCCGCCCGATCACGGACGACCATACATGTCGTAGTTCTAGGCTCAAAATCTGACTAAAGCTCTGTGAAGCGTCAGTGGTAACCCAAGTGTAAGTGTATTGCGTTGCCGAGACGTCCATCCACCCGTTCCTCGAAAGCACGACTGTTGTGCTACGGCCCTTGCCCCAAGCTTGCTTGCAGGGTGGTGACTACAAACAGTACCTGGACTATTCCAAGTATACTCAGGGGCACGGCTCGCAGGGCGGAGATTTCAAGCAGTATATGCAGTCCTATGGTGGCGACTATAGCAGCAAGTACACGCAGGGGCAGGGCTCGCAGGCGAGGTGGTTTCTATCTTGGGTCAGGCCTTACTTTCTCATTGTTTCGAAGCACTAGATCCGGTGTTGAGTTGTTGGCTATTGCCGAATAGTTCTGACGTGATCCGGCGAATGGGTCGGACATGTGTTGTGACTGATGGTTAATTGGCTCTCGAAACTGTCCTTGACTTCAGTCTTGAGAGTCAGATCGCGACTCAGTTGTTTCGGGTTTAGACGGTTATGTGTCGGGGACCTGGGTTGCACGGCTGAGTTGTGGCTGTCGTGATGGCTTCTTTCGGTGGTGGCACAGAATGGGGCGGCATGTCGGTTGCATGTTTCGTGGATTTTGGATGTGTTCTCTGACACCTCATCGCTGATCGCAATGTGCTTCAAGAGTGAGCCTTGTCCTTGTGATCCTTGCCTGCTTGTTGCAACAAGAGTCGACACAAGGAGCCCTTCACATGTACCCTGCTTATGACATTAGGTTCTAATTCTAGGCCAATGTTGTCGCTCGGGCTGGAGTCCGCCCGATCACGGACGACCGTACATGTCGTAGTTCTAGGCTCAAAATCTGACTAAAGCTCTGTGAAGCGTCAGCGTTAACCCAAGTGTAAGTGTATTGCGTTGCCGAGATGTCCATCCACCCGTTCCGACTGCTGTGCTACGGCCCTTGCCCCAAGCTTGCTTGCAGGGTGGTGACTACAAGCAGTACCTGGACTATTCCAAGTATACTCAGGGGCACGGCTCGCAGGGCGGAGATTTCAAGCAGTATGTGCAGTCCTATGGTGGCGACTATAGCAGCAAGTACACGCAGGGGCAGGGCTCGCAGGCGAGGTGGTTTCTATCTTGGGTCAGGCCTTGCTTTCTCATTGTTTCGAAGCACTAGATCCGGTGTTGAGTTGTTGGCTATTGCTGAATAGTTCTGACGTGATCCGGCGAGTGGGTCGGACATGTGTTGTGACTGATGGTTAATTGGCTCTCAAAACTGTCCTTGACTTCAGTCTTGAGAGTCAGATCGCGACTTGGTTGTTTCTGGTTTAGACGGTTATGTGTCGGGGACCTTGGTTGCACGGCTGAGTTGTGGCCGTCGTGATGGCTTCTTTCGGTGGTGGCACAGAACGGGGCGGCATGTCGGTTGCATGTTTCGTGGATTTTGGATGTGTTCTCTGACGCCTCATCGCTGATCCCAAAGTGCTTCAAGAGTGAACCTTGTCCTTGTGATCCTTGCCTGCTTGTTGCAACAAGAGTCGACACAAG
>CAJNJA010042520.1:417-13278 GCA_905231915.1 Symbiodinium necroappetens | reverse complement strand
ATATAATATAATATAATATAAAATATTAGGATGTTCGAAGGAGATCTGATGGCGCTGGCGTCCTGCTGTCCCAAGCAGCAGCTGACTTGCGACCTCAGGGCACCACTAGAGCGCAGTTCGCACAGGCCCCTCTGCCCTGAAACCAGTCCAGGATTCGGATAACTCTGCCTGACGCAAGTTGACACGATGCTTCTTAACCAATGCTTCTGCTTTTTGAAGGATCAAGAGGACTCAAAAGCTGCCTCTGAAAGCCGTGTAGTAGCTGTTGAAGCGTTCCCGTGGCCGGGATGATCCAGAAGCTCGGGCCCCCGGCTGATTGACTTTGGACCCTTTGGCTCCCGTCTGCACCATGGACTCGGCCAGCTTTAGAGGGCTTTCAGGGTGCTTTGTTGGGGCTTTTGGATTTAGGGTTTAGGGTTTTGGGGTTTTGGGTTTTGGGGTTGAGGGTTTCGGGGTTTAGGGGCTCTCTGGGGCTTTGGGGCATCCCGGGAAGCCTCCTGTTCTGCTCTCATGGCGCTGCAAAGTTGGCTTGCAACTCAACCCTCGAGCTCTGCAAGCCCTACACCCCTCACACCCTGAATCTGCAAGATTGGAGCTGGGGAGGGGACCGTGTAATCCGATCCTAGTAGATGAGGGTTTGGGGGTATCTTATGCTAGAATGATGGTAACGAACCCCCCAAAAGAATATAAGATAGGTCACTATTCAAGGCCCCTATATAGTAGAGGCGCAGCCTGAGGCCCAGAGGCGCAGAGAGGCTGAGACTTCCGCTGCAAAGCAGTTCCGGGGAACCGGGAGCCGCTGTCCAATGGGAATGCACCTCGGGGCTTTTGTGGGCTGTTGAGGGCTTCAGGGCTCTAGGGTTGCTTAATGTGGGGTTTAGGGCGGCGGGTTCTGCTTGAATATAAATAAAGACTTCAAAACAGGATGCAAACTCCTGGATCAAGTAAATGCCTTTGGAGAGCAGAAGTCAGAACCGACAACTTGGTTCTGAGAGCACTCCACGCAAGAGCCGAGGCTTCCACTTGTTGATCATGCCGGACCAGAACTCCTTCATCTTGCCTAGGGCTTGTGGGTTGTTTTCAAGTGCAGTAGCCCTTTTAAGGGTTTAGGGTTTATGCTTACATGTGATGGGCAGTGTTGGACACGATGCAGGCAGTCTGCCAGCGTGGAGGGAATTCGGCGCGTGTCCCTCAGCAGGAGCTTACTTTTGCCTTCCTCCACATCCGAAAAGCCAAGGCTCGGGCCAATGATCAAGCCCTCAAAGTGCTCCACGGTCTCCTTCTGCTGAAACCTTGCAAGCTACGCCAAACAGGGCATGTTCTGTACTAGGGAAGCTCTTTGAGGTACCAAGTGAACCAGTCTGATACAGGTTCACTAGCAGGAACATGAGGATCGTGGGAGTTGAAGCGGGACCGTCTTCAGAACAACCGAGTATACATGTGCAGTGTGCACAGAGAAGCACCTTGCTGGGCACCTAAGCTCCGGGCAGATGTTTGGATGCCTTTGAAAGTGCGCTTGGCGTGGGGTTCACTGGCCTTGCGTCGGCACTCGCCCATCAGCTGTTCTGCAAAAGATGGGCTTTCTACGCCGCCGCTCTACCGTATGCATGCTCGGATGTATAGTGTGAATATTTGTATATATATATACACACATGCTATGGATGTATGCACATATATAATATGTATATGTATATGTATATGTATATGTATATGTATACGTATATGTATATGCATATGCATATGTATATGTATGTACGTACATAGGTAGGTATGTAGACATGTAGGTGTGCAGGTATGTAGGTATATGGGTATGTTTGTATGTAGGTATGTATGCATGTATGTATGCATGTGTATGGAGTGACAAACTCACACTGTCATCTTGCAAATTCTCGCTAGGCACAGCGCAGCTCTTCGCCTGCACCATGCTTGTGGATCCTGGCAATTTCTTAGAGCAAACGTCCATCATGGCACTGTGATTCTATAGCGGATCGTCAAACGGAGCTGCTTCAAACGTCGTAAAGTCATGAGTGAGGATGGTTCGGTGCCTGGGTGAATGGCTGCTTGCATGCGCTGCTATTCAAAATGCACCTTGTTGCCGTGCTGATGGACTATAACAATCAAGACTGGTCAGGCTTGCCACTGTTCAGCCACCTCCTTTGCGGCCAACCGCCTTGATGCAAGCTGCAGACTGTCGAGGTTGCCTGCAAGCTTTGAGCATGCCAAGCATCGAGCGCTCCCTTGACCAGCTCCGTCCTCTGCAAAACAACGAATTGGACACCCAGTCGAAATCTCCCATCGCATGTTCTCTCGCGAGACTGCGAACCAAGCAAATAGCTTTGTGCACCAGGCGAATAGCAGCTAGAACAAGACTTTCCGGTCCTCTTCTCGTCGATTTCCGGTCCTAACGGTACAGTACAGAATGTGGGAGACTGTTATGGCAGTTATGGCTCTCCAATATCTGTTCCCGAGTAACTAAGCACAAAACTCACTCAAACGAAACCATCCGCTTTCTGGCCTACTTGTAAACTGCCTAGCTCACCGACATTTCTGAGAACCAGACTGAGGACCAGGTCTTCGTAGGCGCAGGTGAAGCCCCGCATCTGCAACAGCAGAGTGAAGAGCCTCCCAGGTCTTGGGATTAGGTTCTCGGTTTAGGGTTTAGGGTTTAACGTAAACCCTAAGCCTAAACCCCAAAACCCTAAACACCTTAAACCGAACGGGTTACCTTGAACCCTAAACCCCTAAACACCCTAAACACCTAAACCCCTAAACACCCTAAACCCCCAAACACCCTAAACCCCCAAAAACCCCAAACACCCTAAACCCCTAAAAACCCCAAACACCCTAAACCCCTAAACACCCTAAACACCCTAAACCCCCAGACACAAACCCCTAAACCCCTAACCCGAACGTCGCCAGAGGTTCATCTCCCAGCTCCTGGCCTGGCGATCCCGGACAGCCAGAGACCTGGCAATGCAGGGAATTTCGGTCCTCGGCTTCGGGTTTAGGGGCTTAGGGGCTTCGGGTTTAGGGGTTTAGGGGCTTAGGGGTTTAGGGGTTGAGGGGTTTGGGGGTTTTGGGGTTTAGTTAAGGCACAGGGTTTAGGGTTTAGCGGCTTCTGACCATGTAATCAGGGGAGTGGTTCGCTTGAGATCATCCAGCTTCTAGAGTCGAACCTCCGGAAGCTTCCGAGATCAAGGCAAGCCGTCGCTGAAAGACTCTACAAGCCGAGAAAAAATGCCCTTTGCAAACTAATACATGCTGGAAGCTTCACTCTGCTCCCAACCCTCAGCCCCAAACCCACTTCCACACCCTTCGAAGGCCCCCCACCCGCAACCCGCGACTCGTTCCTACACCAAAAAGCCCTCAAATCATATGCGTACTGCCAGGAGCCTCAAAAGGGGGATTGCCCTCCTCTGCGAATATATGGCAGGGGTACTGACAAGCCGGCCACCCATGAGCTCGAAGCACATGTGCCTGCCATGGCAGAGGAGAGTCCTATGAATCGTACCACAAGAGGCGGCATGGGGCACGCTTGTTCCCCTGGCCATGAACACTCTGGTCAGCTGTTCAAACCCTTCCTCATGCATTCTCCACGTAAGGCAACAAAGGCATTTCCCCTGCATACTGATGGGCTTAGGGTTTAGGGCATTTAGGGCCATGACCCGTTCCGAATTCAGCCAGGTAGGCGTGATTCCGGCCGTCTCAGCACCTGGGTAAACCGATTCTATACTTTAAGTATACTAGATTGTAGTACGTTGTATAATCTTGTTTTTGTGTAGTCTTATGGAATCCATGTCAGAGAAGGCCCTCTTCATGATTTGTGTCTGCTGAGAGCCCCGGCCGAAGGATGCCTTGTCCAGGACCTGAGAGAGGAAGGCCCGTGAAGCTTTTCTGGGGGCTCCTGCCATTCGTACAAACATAGAATTACGGGATCACTCCCACATATATATATATGTTCTGTTCTAATGTGATATACTATACTATATTACATTATACTATACTATATTAAGTTATATTATATTATACTATACCATACTATACAATATTCTATTATGTTATAGTATATTGGGAGTGAGATGCAAGCAGGCGCATGCCGACACATTTGCAGCCGCATAGGCGCAACATCATGCCGCACACGCCGTGGCTCTCCATCAGACGGGATCCGACATGATGGCACACAGGACTATCTCGACTCGGTACATATTCGCCTGACAGACGCATTCGTTCGTATACCTTGTGCGAAAGCCCAAGCATGGACCAACATCAATCAACCTTATTTCTGCAACCCGCGATACATCATATATCATTGCCTGCGGGCGTGTAGGAATGCATGCATGCCTTCAGCCACAAGCGTGAAAGGTGCTTCAACAAAGCTACCCGAGCCAGAAACATGGAATAGCCAACAACACATTGGACTGCTTTGAATTTGCACGACGGTCTGGAGCAAATTCCCTATCCACGTGCTTGTCAATCCAAGCTCCCCGACTCCCTGCAGGAGATCGGATCCGCGAAAAGTCACGGTGGCCTGTATCCGGACGCAGGTCGAGTTGGGATGGGGTGGGGCTTGCAAGGCGCCATACATTCACGACAGTGTCAAGAGCAAGTTCTGCTTCCAGCAGGCTTCAGTCGCACGAGAAACTTTCCACAGTACATTGGAAGTATCTGATCGAGCCTCCTCCTTGTCCCCATCTAACCTCCCATTCCAGATATCTCCGGGCCTGCGCAGGGCCGACCACAAACTGCTTCGATGCTTGGGGCACAGCCGGCAACAGGGAGCCCTACGTCTTGCTCTTCCCGTCCAAGTTGACCCCCTTGGATGTATCTGCCTCCTGAGCGGGAGCACGGCGACTTTCGGAGTAAGACTTTGTGCGCGCAGACGGGCTTCTCAACTTCAGCATCTTTGAGTACCTTCTCGGGAATATGACTACCGCAGCAACCCTCCCCTGCAGGGGTTGAGTCCTTCCCTTCGGAGCAGACCTTGATGAGATGCTTCAGCAGCATGCTCAAGACCTCGTTTCTTTGCAAAGGCGTCTGAGTCCAATAGCATAGACAGGGGCCACACCTGCTTTCCGGACCAGAGTGGCCGGGGACGAAGCCTCAATGGGACATCTTCCTACAGTGGTAGCCGGAACTTAGGGTTTGGGGTCAGGTTGGCTGTTTCTTTGCAGACTCAAAGGCTGTCAACATGGAGATTGCTGCAATTGAGACCCTGGCACAGCAGGTGGATCCAGCTCCACCTTAAACTTCTGGGCCTGACTTCTCTTGACAGGTGGAATTCGGCTTCGACATCGGCTCAGATTGAAAGGGTTTCTCACATCCTGTAGCGGCATCCTTGCTTCCGCTTCGGCACTACGTGTCTGGAGCTGGCCAGGATGTTTTGAATGAACTCACTTTCGATCACCACATCAAAAAACCGCACAGTTGACTCTGGATCCCGATTCGGGCAGCTAATAGTCTCCACATTCCTTAAGACGCCAGACTCTGCAGGGCCGAGGACTGCACATTCATCTGCGCACTCGGGTTCAGCCACGGCCGGTCCTCGCGACCACGATTTCGAAGACCCTGTACAGCACAAACCCCAAGATAACCCAAGAGACGGGGCACCTTGCAGGCCTAGCAGGCCAAACCCGGTAATGTATGTCCCTACATGTACAGCACCCCTGAAGCCACTCCATGGGCCCAGAGTGCCTACTAGTACCGCATTGTGGTGGAAGCATGACTTCAACAGGCGGACATGCACGGGACTCTGGCGACCAGAAGCATGATTTCGGGAGGTAGAAATGCAGGTGCTCGGAGAGAAGTCGCGCTCCAAATCATACTGCCGCAGAAGCACAATTGCGCTACTTGAACAATTCCGAAACCATATTTATTTATATATATATATATATATATTATTTACCTACATATACATATATGTATCGACCATGCAAACCCCTCACGATGGAGCGATGTCGAAAATACGTAGTATTCGAGCCGCGAGGTGCCGGGAAGTGTGTCCCTGATGCGACGTCTTCGAAGCTTCAATGAGTCGAAGGGGGGAAAGGGAAGGTTCCCAGACCAAAACAGTCGAGAATCTGAACGCAGTCACTTTCGGGAGTGCGATTCACCAAGCAGGAGAGCCCCAAACTCGGATTTTACAATGAATTCGGCCTCCCCGGCGGACGGCGGGAGCAGGGCCGGAATGGACAAGCCCTCCCTGTGCCCTGGCCTTGAACTTCTTTGCAGCGTCCAGCACACTCTCCTGCCGAAGATGTGCTTGGCTTCAGATTTCGGGGTTCCTGCAACCCTATACCCTAAGCCCCTAAATCCGAGACCCTAAAACCCTAAATCCTAAACCCTAAAACCCTAAAACCCCAAATCCTAAACCCAAAAACCCGAAACCCTAAAACCCTTAACCCTAGATCCTCTGGGCAACAGAAGCTCAAGATTCCCAAATTGCCATCAGCAGACGCACGCGAATCCGGAGTCGAAGACCTTCCTTGACTCAACCGCACAAGCCTAGGCTAGGGTTTAGGGTTTAGGGTTTAGGGTTTCTGTGTGTTCGCTTTTCTTCTTTCAAGCCGGGTCTTGCTCAATGGTAAGGGGCTCTAGCGATCAGGACCCTTGCAGGGCCAGTCAGAGGCTTCTTACAGGGCTCAGCCCATGCATGGCATGCAGACGGGCACTCTGAAAGAAATTCAATATAATATATAATACAAAAAATAATGTTATATATTATACATATATATATATATATATATATATTATATATATATATATTAAAACATATATATGGCGTCACACGGACATTTGCACAAATCAGAGGTTGCCTTTGGGTCTATGTGTTCTCAAGCCTGCCGTTGCGGTTGATACCTGCACTGTCACAGTGAGATTTGAAAGCTAAGCACCACAACTGACGATGAACCTGCGATAGTTGAAATCGTTCTGACAATCGAATCCTCGCCGATGTGAACTTCTTAGGTCATGCTTTTGGGCACCCACATAGCCAATGGGAGAGGCCCGGCGGGCAACAGAGCCGGCATCGCTGTCAGATGGATGTGGACCAATGGACTAAACTACAAGCAAATCCGGGGACTCAGGTACTCCGTTTGCCAATTCTTGCAAGGAGGCAAGGGGAGACTTTACACCGACAGCCGGCTAGTGGCGCGGAATTTACCAAAAAAGGAAAATGGAGTTCCCACAATTGCTCCAGCTGGGAATTCTATCAAATTGTAGCTCATTCGGGTCATTCAGATTCTGGATGTACACTGTGCCCTTGTTTGTGCAGGACAGCAGCCATTGTGATATTGTGTGTATTGGAGGATTTGGGATGTCAGAAATCAGAATGTCAGCCAGGATGGCACCACCAGGAGCATTCAAGGGCTGGCGGTTGTCGGTAAGATCTGCTCACTGGTGTCTGGGAGCACGATGGAGCACGGTAAGGTATCCAGGTCTTTGATGACAATCCGTACGCTTCTGTCATCAGTCTCCAGCGGTCTCCAGTTGTGAGAGGACTATCCGTGCTCGTGTGATCAATTTCAATGTCCTCCATGCCCTCGCCCTTGTCGTGGTGGACAACGTAGGCAAGGCAGCCAACGATGGTCAATACAGGCATCTTCAGGGCGTCCGCTGTCGTCACTGCACTCAGCCACTGAAATTATTACTCATGCCTGGCGCGATGCTGGCGCAGCCTACAAAATTGCAAAATCCTAAAAAAAAAATCGCGTGAGCCGAAGGCGAGGGTACCAAGCTGTTTCATATGTTATGTGATATCATAATCGAGGATGCGTCGGCGTCTGGAGGCTCCGGTCCTCTGGGGCGGCCTGCGCCTTGCGGGCCTGCAGCAGGCCACCCCATGATATAGGGCCGTGCTTGCAGTATTGCAGACAGCTCCAGACTAGAATGGCCGCCACTTACCCCAAGAACTCATGCGATGCTTGCTGTGCCTTTTGCCGCAGGGTCCTGAGTGACGAAAGCAGCTTCACTAACTGCAGATGCTGAGCCGCAGCCTGTTGCAGTTCGAAGCTCCCCCAAGCAATTCAGCCAGTGCCTTGCAACATCCAGGGCCCGAGCAGAAATGACATGGCTGTTGGCTTGGATGAGGCCTCGAGCCTGAACAGATTGGGTTTAGGGATCAGTTTTTGTCGGGTGTGGAGGTCAAAGTATATATGTGTAGGGTGGGTTAGAGAGGCCGCTGACATGACAGAGCAATTAGGACATTTTGAGCCCTATTTAGTGGAACACGACTCTTTCGTTCTGAGGGCTGTGCGCATGCCTTAGGCCAGCGTAGAGCAGCAAACACACCTCGCAGCGACGCACGTCTGACGTATTCCGCCTAGGATCCCCGGTCCATGGACCCCGAATCCGCAGAAGCTGAGCTGGAACTGAGCACCGGATGCCTGAAACTTAGCTCGAAGTAATTTAAGCCGGGATGAAAATAGCATAGTCATGGCATGAAGCTGCCTTCAGAGCGCCGAATGAGAAGACCTACTGATTCTCTCATTATATCATGACAGGCCACGGACGCACACAAATTTCACTCCAAAAAAGCGCCTCTGTCTTGGTGTAAAAGCCTCAGGAAGGCGTATGGTCGAGTGCCAGGAAAGGCTCGGGGACAGGCCTTTGACAGATCCATGGGAGGGGGGCAAGGGAAATCAAGCCCTGCTGCCTCGCATCACCTCGACCTAGAGCAGCAATTGCGGCGTGACACGGCGCACCCTGCACTAGGCTTACCCCTTCAATTCAAGAGGCTGTCTCTCTTGGTCAGCATCGTGCCCGCGATGACATGATCCTGGCTCAAAGATGCAAGTTGGAGGAAGAGCCGCCCTCACAAACTGAAGGCCTCGAGGCCCCCAAATGCGGCATTCAGCAATGACAGGAGCCAACATGCAGCACGCAGCATCCAGTCAAGACAGGCCTGTGTTGCTCCGAATTAGGTCCAATAGTGGCAAAGCAGCACTACATGCCGACGGCTTGGCAGCAGCCCTTCCGCAGTCCACAGTCCCCAGCAAGATGCAGCGTTCATGTCAGCCTGAATCAGGCCCCGCAAAGGCTTTCCGGACGTTGGTACCAAGTACCTCGCATGGCACGGGTCTGCTCTTGCCGTATTCAAAAAATTCAAAACTTAAGGCGGTGTCGTCGAATCTTTTCCGCGCACTGCTGGTCCGCTTTCGCAATAGCCAAAGCTTCCATCCGGCTGATGGGGTCCTCAAGGAGGGTTTTAAAGACTTTCCTGCCATCTGCACCCATGGAACTCTTCTCGGCTTTTTTGCCCTGATGTCCTGTGGCGCATGCAAGTTCATCTCATCTCCATCGAAGTCCGCATTGTAAGTGTTGCAGTTCACCTCCGGCTGAACCATGAATCTGTGTAGTTCTCTGAACTGGGGCTAGGGTCCCCTTTTAGGTCCCCAATATAGTACGTAGGGCACCCTTATAAAAAAGGACCCTAATCAGGCAACGCTTGTGTGCTGGCTCGGGGTTTGCGCTGGGACAGGCTTGATACAAGTACCATCCAGACGGCCAGGCCCATAAAGCTTTTGGCTCACTAGGCAAGGCTGCTTTCCTGCACGAAGCTGTCAGAAAGTTAGGTCCAGCACGTAGTGAAGACGGATGGTCGCTTCCCTCTTCAAGACCTGCTCAAGAAAGCCGCGATTCAATTGCAACATGGGTGGCACCCGTTTTTCAGAAAACGTGTGATCCTTCCAGCAATACGTCGTAGCACTTCAAGAACAAAACGGCCAAGCCTTGGCAGTGTGGGCCATGATGCCAGGCCTCAGCCAAAACGGAACTTCTGAACGAAGACACAGCAGCGCCAAATGTGAGACTCTGCTCCAAAGCCCTATACACCTTTCAAAAACCCGCGAAACTCTGAGAGCCATAAGTTCTGCTGGCAGCCACGTGAGCCGAGGACTTGTGCAAAGTTGGCTGGCGATTGACGAGGAGTGGGTCTCCTGGGCTTTGGGGCGCATCTAAGTCGAGGGCTTAAGCTGGTGCCACAATGTGGCCCAGTCCGGCGAGTGCCGAGGGGTAATAACTGGCCTCCCGCGATTTGGAGTTTAGGGCTTTGAAAATCAGGGAGACAGCCACCCTGAAGTCGTTTAGGCTGTGATGGTGACGACTTGAGCTCAGCGTTGGACCATCCATCAGGTGGCGGAACACCGTATAAGGCGGCTTTCCCGACCTTTGCTCAGGTCATGTGAGCTGTGCATGTGGACTCAACTTCGAGGGGGCCTCTGACAATCACGCTGAGGGTTTGGGTCCGAAATGGGACTTTCCGATAATTAGGGTACTCTATTTTGGGGTCCTTAGAATAAGGATCCTACTATTTAGGGTACTATATTAGGGTCCTCTATTTTCGGAAACCCCCAAATGAGCCTCCTCTGCGACTCCCACCCACCTAAACAGAGGTCAGAACCAGGACAACGGAGCAAAGGCTCCGGCTTCAGTTCCGAGAGAAGCTGCTTGGCAAGGGCTTTCCTGTCTTCCTCAGGAAAAGCCCAGTCTTTGGATACTGACACAGGCAGGCTCTAAGAGACTTCTATACTCATGCAGCCTACTGCTGTCAGGCCTACATATACCGCTAGCGCTTCTGACGCTTCTCTCAAGTGCTCGTATCCAAAATCAAGTCGGACCTGCCGAAGTCTGCAGCAGATGCACATGACAGCTTTATAGTATTTATGTACATCACGAACTACCAGTTGAAGCGCTTGCTCATTGTCCATGCATGTGCACGGCCTCCGATTTCATTTGCAAGCGCTGAATCGCCTTGCTGCCATCCCCCTTGGGTATGTGTACCTGCAAACAGATGGCTTGGTTCCACAGTTCAGGTACTCTGTATAACCTAGCAGAATAGTTATGCCATAATGGGCTACACCATAAGAGACTATAGTGATAGTATCATGCTGTCATGGACCATCTTCGACAACATTATAATAGACCATAGTGATACGATTCGATCATGCTGTCATGGACCATGCTAGACTTGAGCCCCTGAGCATAAGGGCCTCGTAGGCTCCTGGATATACATTGCCACGCAGTACCAGGCTGCGCAGCCACTCGACATTGAACGGGGTGACAACCTCGCCAAGCAAGAGCAAAACGACATGGGAGTTTCCGAAAATAAGGGGGTACCTTATATTGGGGGTCCTTATAATCAGGATCCTACTATTTAGGGTACTATATTAGGGTCCCCTATTTTCGGGAAACCCCACATACCCTCGTCCCAGCTTCATGAGTGACAGCTAGGGATGACGTAGGGCCGCAAGGCAGCTGAAAATGGTCAGGCCCTGGGGCCTTGTGGGGTTTCTGCTTCCGTGCAACTAAACTAAACCTTGCTCTACCGGGGCCTCAGCAGTTGGATCTTGGTATGTCTAGTCTACCTATCTGTGTACATATACATATATATATATATATGGAGCTATTAGGAAATACGATTGGTAAACATATTTGTCAATTACTCCAAGAAGGACTGATCCCTACCCAGGGACTGCGTTGGGGTCTTATGCTGTCCCACAGGTGAGCCTCAAAATCCCAAGACCCCCGCACTTCCTCTCATCGCCGCAGCCCCACGCGACGCGATAGCAAGCAGACAAAGACACAGCCACTCCTTCTTCCTGGGAGCCCACTCCCATCTTTGGTGATCTCTCCAACGACAGGCAGCCCCCTAATTTAAGCCCGGCTCCTTCCCTTCTCCTCTGAATCCACTCAACCCTGATCTGATCTCGTTCGACCTCTGGGTAGTAGAGGTTCGAAGCAATCTCGACTGGCACACCGATCCTGGCCGAGGTGTTCAGGCTTTGACTGCTGTTTGGAAGCAAAGATGATGCCTTCGTCTTCTTTGGGCGCGTCTGGTGGAAGCCGGCAGGGCCCAAAGCAACGACAAGCCCTGAGTATACTCGGGCTTGCACTCTGAAGGCTCGATGTTCGGGTCGGGCGATATGACGGAGCGAGCCGCAAAGTTCACGCCTCAGTCAGGGAACAGGTGCCTTTGGTTTTGGGAAAGCTTGGAAGCGATGGACCGGAGGAGCAAAAAAAGACAAGTTGCGCTTTCTTGCTGCAACCAGGAAGTCCCGCAGAGCTCCGGCAGGCTACATGCTACGGCTACTGGTTTGAAATGTCTGGGGAAGTGACGCTTCCCCATCATCTTCATTCCTTAGTATGGAGTCTCAGCTGATGCAAGACTGGCCAGTGGCAAATGGGGCAAAGCGCTGAGCTCAGAATCAGCACGAGTTGCAGGAGAGAAATGCGTGCTAGTAATCTTCATGTCTCATCTATCACCTATCTTCATCATCATAATCACAACCGGCACAGCCACCGTCACCATCACAATTGCTGTCATCATCGTTTCCTTTGTCTCCACAGCCTTCGTCATCAATCCGCCGGTGATCGTAGTAGCTTTCGAAACAGTAGGACTGGAAGCGGGAGCAGGAGTAAGAGTAGTAGGAGTAGTCGTCGTCGTAGCCGTAGTCGTAGTCCCAGTAGAAGTAGGTAGTGTTGCTGCTGGTGGTGGAGTTGTTGCTGGTGCTGGTGGTTTTGGTGGTTTTGGTAGCAGTAGTCGCCGTTGTCGTCGTACTACTGCTACTGCTACTGCTGCTGCTACTACTACTACTGCTACTACTACTGCTACCACCACCACCACCACCAACTCCACCTCCACCACCACCACCGCCGCCACCACCACCACCACCACCACCACCACCGCTTCGCCAACCGCTACCGCTACCGCTGCCGCTACTGCCACCGACACCAGCACCAGCACCAGCACCAGCACCAGCACCAGCACCAGCACCAGCACGACCACGACCACGACCACGACAACGACGACAACAACAACAACAACAACTACTACTACTACTACTACTGCTACGACGACTACGACGA
>CAJNJA010042509.1:10491-27364 GCA_905231915.1 Symbiodinium necroappetens | reverse complement strand
TTGGAGACAGAGAGAGAGAGAGAGAGAGAGAGAGAGAGAGAGAGAGAGAGAGAGAGAGAGAGCAAGCAAGCAAGCAAGCAAGCAAGCAAGCAAGCAAGAGAGAGAGACAGAGAGAGAGCGAGCGAGCGAGCGAGAGAAGGAGGGAGGGAGCGAGGGAGGGAGGTTTGCACAGAAGCAAGCATACAAATTCGGCTAGGTCTCTATTCCTTATTGTTTCATGATCTTTTTGCAAGCAAATGGCATTCAGGATTCGCCCCGCAAGCCACAAGCTCCAAACAGTAGACACCCTACCCCTAGGCCTGGCCCTTTGTAAGGAGCTTGTGTATATGATAAGGATACTGTTTCATGTGCCACTTAGCCCTGCGGTATCCTCCCCAGGACACTCTGATGAAACCTATAAGCCCTAAACCCTATAAACCCTATAAGCTCTATAAGCCCTATAAACCCTAAACCGTGAAGCAGGATCCTCAGCAAGAACCCCTTTTCGATTCCTCCAGGAGTCCTCTGTGCCCCTCTGTCCTCGCCTTTTCCTCCACTGCCGGCGAATTGAGTTGCGCACCGTCGCAGGACCCGGTGGTTTAGGGTTTGCAAGGATCCGACCTTTCAGAGCGCACAGGGTTTGTTATGGGCTTGTGGGGCGTATGCGGCGTGTACGTACTCAGGATCGTGCATCCCCTAGACTTCCTAAAGGCCATACTATCACTTCCATCTCGGGTCAAGATCTGGGCTTCGTGGATCATGTCTTGGGCTCCACCCCAGGTGCTTGGAATTTGCGTTCTCATGGTGTCAGCAAGCTGTTGAAGTTAGGGGGTGCTGTTCGGCTGTGTTGGTAGCCGATGCAGGCAAGAAGTTCAGTACCCGAAGTAGAAGTCGACAGTTCGTATAGGAGTAGTAAAGAAGCGCACCGTACTTTCTGGTTTCTCCCAAATTGACTCCCTTAATAAACTCCTAAGTTCCTGAATGTACAAGTAGGCAGGCTCACAGATACAGATTGAGCGAGAGTGAACGGGGAGAGAGTGATAAACAAGTAAACGAATAATGACAACAATAATAATAATAAGAGAAACCAAAATAATTACTGTAATCATGCTACTAGCTAGTAACAATAACAATAACTATTTCAGTCCGTGTATATATGTGACATATGCTACCTGTTTGTAGAGAGAGAGAGAGAGAGAGAGAGAGAGAGAGAGAGACAGAGAGAGAGAGAGAGAGAGAGAGAGAAGGCGAGGGGCAACCCTCGTCCGTAGCCCTGGCGAAAGAAAGAGAGAAGGACGAGGTCGAAAACAGGCTTGCCAGCAGCATGCGTTTTCGTCTGTGTGTTGTTCGCGAGGCTCTCAAGTCGAAACATGAAACTTGCTTCGTGCCAAGTGCCAGAGATCAGAAATGCAAGCACCGGAGGCACGATGTTTAGGGTGCCAGGTGTCAGAAAGTCGGTGTTTGTACTAAAGGACTTGACTAATTATCCATGTTATTCCTCCGGATTGCTCTGTGTGAGCATAGTACAACATACCACAAAACCCTGTTCTACACGGGGCAGCACAGTGCGGGCTCAGGGCCTACCTAGACCCCGCGGCTTCGTAAGGAAATGGGACTTCAATGATTAGGGCTGAGGTTTGTGCGAAACAAGCTCTCAACCCCTCACCCTCAACCTTATACCCTCTACTCCTGAAGCACGCCCCGGCATGAAGCTCAGAGCATGGCGGCGCCGTGTTGCGAACAGTTTCTGAGGGTGGCCGCGCTGTCAAGAACCGCTCTCACGGTCTCCTACATATGCTTATATGGAAAAACGCACGCATGCAGAATCCTAATCCTTCCTCTCCATCCTTCAACCGACCCCGACAAGGCAAGGACTTGGCCGTGGAGGCGCCTTTGCCCCGAGAGTTGGAGGAAGTCTTGGAGGAGATCCGCCAAGTGTCTTCTGAGTAGTTACTGAGTAGTTGCAGCCTTTTGTCGGGCCTGGGGGTCTCAAAACGAGGTTTCAGGGCTTAGTAGTATTGCCCCGAAACAGAAGGTCCTTGTCATGCACGAGAACCTAGCCCTAAACCCTGGCGGACCCATCTCGAGGGGCTGCTCATTCGCAAGCTTCTCCGTCATTTCTTTCCTCATGGCTGATCTTCATCACCATGAAAGCTTTGGCTTCTGTGCTGAACCTGCCACTCATCTGGCTCAGCCCCCCATTCACATCCTTGGGTCCTCACAGGAACACACCGGAGGTGTGTTCCTGTGAGGACCCAAGGATGTGAATGGGGCACTCTTGCGGGGGCTGAGCCAGATGAGTGGCAGGTTCAGCAGAGAAGCCAAAGCTTTCATGGTGATGAAGATCAGCCATGATGTTGCGCTGCGATGATGCAAAACGGGGCCTGTGCCACGAGGGCTCAAATCTGGAAGTTTGCTGAGGTTGGGGTTGGGGATCCAACAGGATAGCTGGATCCTTGTTGGCTACAATTTTTCGCTTTTATGAGAGGGCCGGATTGGGGGTTCTGGAACTCTGAGAGCCGCCACTTGTACTTGCCTATAGTGGGATCCTTGGAGATATCGAAGTTGATGGGTTCTTGTCAAAAGAGACCAAGAACCTTAAACTGCCAGGATCCCAAACTGGCAAGAACCCTAAGCTACCATGAACCCTAAACTGGACCCCTGGGAGTTGCAGGATACATGCTGCATGACCCCCCCCCCCCCCCCCCACTTTAGACTCACGTTCTCCCAAACCCCAAAGCCCAAGACACAGGTCGAATGCGTCAGTTGCAGGGTTTTTGGTTTGGGTTTAAGCGCGTATGCGCAGAATTGTGGGTTTGGCGGGCAGCGTTTAGATTTCAAGTGCCTGGGGCTCTTCGCGGCGTTGCCACCTTTCCGCCTTACCCCTCTTAAAATCAGGCTTGATGCCTGCAGCTGGTCGGCAACAGCGCCTTGAGTAGTGTTTTGGGGCATATTATACTGTTACTACATCTTTCGGGGCTCTACGAGGGGATGCTCCTGTCGTGAAGGGATCAAGGTTCAAGAGTCAGGGCCCCAGATTCTCGGGCAGGAGTCAGCGCCAATAAACCCCCTGCGACTATGGATCCTCGCCTGGCTTAGCCGAGTTGTGCGAGCGTGAACCCTACTCATATAAGTCTATAAGTTTAGTAAGCCCATATTAGAGTTTAGGACGTATAGGGTTTGAAGTGTAAAACTGTAAATTTCGAAACCTATAAGTCGATCAGACCTAACCTAAAAGCTCTCATCCCTAAGCCCTTAACCGTAAACCCTATACGCCCTAATCCCTAGACCCTTAAAAATCAAAAACTATAAGCCCTAATCTCTCATCCCACAACACCCTGGGCCATGTCGGGTCGCAGACTGCCAGAGCTGGAAGCCCTGCTCGGCCGCCAGGTAGCAAAAAGCAAACCAATCCGAGGCTTAGGGTTGCTGGAAGGGCTTTGAAGTTTGGGTTTAAAAGTTTAGGGTTTAGAGGCTTAGGGTTGCTAGAAGGGCTTTAAAGTATTTGGGTTCAGAGTTTTTGGGATTTTATACATGATCCACAGTTTTATATGGTTGTACTTTATTATTTTAATAACTCAAGCTCGAATTTTGAGTCGGGCATTCCCGGGCGTGGGAGCTTTCGGCCTGGGGGTTTTCAATAAACCCGAAACCCTTGTCCTTGTAGGCCCTATATAAGGGCCTACCCATAGGCCCCCTAAGTAGTTCCTTTGTGGGACTACCTTACAGGATTCTAAAAATAAACCATAAAAAAGGCTTTGGGGTTTCTACCCAGAGAGCCCAATACCCCTTAGTTAAGGAATACACCTTAAATTATAGGGCCCTTGCGCTTAATATTGTGGTTTAAGGTATGTTCCTTAGTTAAGAGCTATTGGGCTCGCTAGGTAAGGGTCTAAATAAGTACCAGTACTATGTTGGTGGTATAGTATACCCCAAAACCCCTGTTCCAACATTTAAGGCTCTTTCGATACCGATCTTGCACCCCTTATAAGTCGGACGCTTCAAAACCTAAGTAAGCTTCCTGAGCAGACAGGGGCGGAGCCGACTTCTGCTGCGCTGGCGCGACGGGCGCTCGAGCCACATATTCCAAGGCTGCCCGGAGCTTTAGGGTGGGATCGGGGTTCGGGGTCTGGGCTGGGGGGTATACGCTTCTGACTGGTTTATTCATATCCTGATGAGGTTTCTGGTCAAGGGCGACTTCCAAGATTCTGAATCCGGCGATCTTCGGGATTTTTTGCAGATTCTATGATAGGGTTGACTTGTAGGGTTGAGGATAGTCGGAGCTTGTATTGGCGAAATGACGGAATTGTTCAACCTTGATTGAGTTGCCTAAGCTTCTATAAGCTTCTGCTCCTCTGACGAAGAGGTCTGCTGACGCGGATTGATGTGATTTCTTGTAGCGGCGGAGAGCACTGTGTGTTTGGTGGCGGCTGGCTTAGCACGTTTTCTCTGTCGCACTCTATCTGGTAGTGCGCGTCGAGCGTGCCATCAACAACCCGATTATTTTTCTCTCGGGTTGGGTTTGCGTGTTTGCAAATAGCAGATAGCGTTTGCTCAATGTCAGTCAAAACGCTCATGCTGCCGGGAGGCTCCCCGGGATGCGGTACGGCGCAGGGCTTGCGCCTACGTCATATATTGTGTACCCACACGCGGCGCGGCCGCGTCCAACGCAATGCCAAATCCTTTGCAAATTCCAATATATTGGCCAACTTGTGGCTTCAAGAACTGTTTGAACACTGCCAGAACTTGAAGAAGCATCTTGGCCGTCCTCCTGAATCCTGCCAGTATACGGAGGGAAGCATCAGCGCAGTAGGTACTCAGTAATTGTGAATTCTGCCAGTAGGTGGAGGAAAGCCGTTTGGCAATGGTCATGGTGTCAGGTGGTCTCTCCGTGGGTTGCCGTAGTGCTTGATCAGGGTTTGGGGGATCTATGCCGAATCTATGCCATCATAATACGACAGCAGCGGAATACTGTAGCTATAGTGTAGATGAGTTGGAGAGATCGGCATATAAGTGGACGGTCCAGGTCCCAGACCGAACCCAAAGCGCCCAAAACCTCAAATCAGGACACCCCTCCCGACCGCTTCCTCCCATTCCCTAAACCCTGAACCCTAGTGCGTGGGTTCTTCTGTGAGAAGGTTGCGGGCTGACGCTCGTCATCTCACAGCTCTACTCAAAGGCTCGGGGATGCTGATGACTATTACGGAGGCTGGAGTACTTAGCGATCGTATTCCTTACAGGGCTTCTATTGATATTATCGTATAATATACACCGAAACCCCATTGCAAGTATCAAGGCTTCGATGGTATATGTTCTGTTGCAGGGGCTTTGGAGAGGGTGGCCTGCATGGGCGGGTTATTTCACAATGCAGGCGGCGACCATCAACTGTGATTCTGAATCCTGATCATTGGCTTCCTAAGCATGATACAGGATAGTGCGCCTCCGGCCTCATTCTACTGCAGGGTCACTTTAGGGATCAGGAGTTTATCCGTTTAGGGCTCGGGCTTTATGGGAAGAGAGGGGTATACTGTAGCTTTTTACCGGTGTTGAGGGTTCAAGATGTCTCCGACACACGATATAGCGTCCGTTCACGCAACTTTACGCATGGTTTGTTAGGCAAGTTACTTCTTTATGTCACCGCATATAACCTTAATAAAACCCCTGATTGATGTAACAAACTAAATGATTGATAGTGTTGCTATTGCTATAATCGTAGTACATTATGCCATCGACTACTGTGATGATTTATTTTTACTCTCATGCAGACCCATTCATTGGCCAAGTGTCCAGGTCTCGGAGCAGCAAGGCGCGCCGACCTGGCTCTCTTGGCCTTAGAGGCGCTGAGAGCTGCGGGCGTGGCTTGGCAACCCCGTTTCGGACTTCGGGCTTCCAGTCTATATAGGACTTAGGGTAGAGCTCGCTGGTCTGGTGGTCTTCAACGTAACACCTCAAGCATGCTAAGAAAGGCTGAAGCTAGAAAGTGATGGCAAAGGCCAGCACAAACGCAAGCATGGGAACCGACTAGCTTGGCTTGTGCGTGTGACGTTTCGGGATCTCACGAAGCAGGTGGAAGTCAACGCTTTCCACTGCAGTGCCGCCTTGGGTGGCTTACCCTGCAAAGAGTGCCTGCGGCCCTAAACACAGAGTGGTAAACCTGAAGCCCTACTTGGGAGGAAGGAAGGGTCATTCCTCAGACGACAACTAACTTGTGCCGATCTCAGAGACTGCAGTTTCAGTTCCGGGTATCGGATTTAGAGAGTGTTTTGAGCTAACAAGCCTGGAAATCCTAATAGTCCCAAACACCCCAAGCCCTAAACCCCATACCATAAAACCTCGAGGCGATGAGCCCTCAGCCCCAACAAACAAGCCCAAAAATCCCTGACCGTAAGCCCCATGAAGGTCTTGATCCTTTTGCTTTGACTTTTTTTGTGAAGCAACCGCTACTGAAGGAGCCTCTGAGCGAAGCGGATGCTGGGAGCTAGCTCTGGGTGGTTTGGCGGACTCTTGGATCGGCTGGGAGTAGGGTGTGAGGAGGGTTTACAGGGGTTTACTTGGGTCAAGAAAACGTAGATGTTATAAGGGTTCTGCAAATTCTGTATTGGCTGGCTGGCACGCAAAGCGTGCGATTTGGACGCTAATTCGCTCAAATCCACAAACGAGGCCCCGGAGATGTTGTTGGGGAAGCTGCGGCTGAAATCGTGCGATAGCCACTGAAGTGGTCCAAATCGGCAGGGGAGGCTTGGTTGGGCTGGCTGGCACCCAGGTCGTACGAATTACACGCCAATTCAGTCAAATTTCGAAGAAGTGGTCCTCAGTTTAGGACTTTGGGGGTGGGGGTTCGGGGTTCAGGGCAAGGGTCCTGCAATTGAACGCTTCTTCATATTGCCGTATTGCCTCGTCGATTCCTCTGATTCGATGTCTAGGCCAAAAATGAACCCGTATGCTGCCAAGTTAGGGTTTGAGGGGGAGGAGGGGTGGGGGGTGAACCGGGCAGGGGTGAGTGGGATAGGAGGACAGACAGGAAGGGGGGGTGGAGTGGGAGGGGTGAAGAGGTGGTGGGCAGGCTGGTTGGGGTTGGCACCCAAATTGGGCGAACTAGACGCTACTTCGCTCAAAACCACGCAAGAGGCCGAGAGGTGTTGCGGGGGAAGCTGCCACTGAAGTCGTACGAATTAATAGCCTATATTGGTCCCAATACGCAGGGAGGCGGTGAACAAAAACGCTGGCGGGGAGGGGGGTTTAAGCCCATGCTTGTCGCATGCAGACTCTGCTGGCTTAAGCGCTTGGCCGCTCGGCCACCCAACTGCATGGACAAGTCGTGACAAGTCCTTCTCCTCTCAATCTGTCAGAGATCTTGCCTCTGCATGGGCCTTGTTTCTGGATTTGAGCGAATTAGCGTCTGATTCGCACGATTTGGGTGCCAGCCCCAACGAAGCCTCCCCTGCCGATTTGGACCAATTAGCGGCTGATTCGCACGATTTCAGTGCCAGTTCCCCCTACCACACCTCTGGGCCTTATTTGTGGATTTCAGCGAATTAGTGTACGATTTCAGTGCCCGTTTCCCTCACCACACCTCGGGGCCTCGTTTGCGGATTTGAGCGAATTAGCGTCTGATTCGCCCGATTTCGGTGCCAGCCCTCTTGGGCAAAGGGCTAAACAAGGGTTTTGGTCAGGTAGGGCTGCAGACTATTTGGGGCTTCAAACCAGAGAGTAATGCAGAACAGTTGCTTTACTGCTTATGTACAGATTTTAAAATAGTCACCGTAATCCTACTGGCATTTTGTTTTTCGAGACTCTCAAATATTTTTTTGGAGTGAACCAGGATCTCATTTCTTGTTTGAAAATATTTCTTAACATACTGGTTCACCGTACGAGTATAGCAGCCAGTGTAACAAGGAGCATGACCACGCCAGGAGATGCTGCAGAACCAGCTGCAGCCGGATGTGTTCTGCTACGTACCTGTCATCAGCGCCTGCCAAAAAGGCAGCGCCTGGCTTCAGGCACTTGGCATTTTCGACTCCATGTCGTGGCAGCGGGTGCTGCCAGACATGATATGTCACAGTGCTGCCGTGGGGGCAGCTAGGATGGGTGCAAACTGGGAGCTGGCGGTCAGCCTCGTTTGGAACGCTTGCCAAGCTGAGCTGGTGCCCAACAGGATCATGGCCGGGGCAGCGATGCGAGCATGTCAGGAGAATGGCCAGTGGAGCAGTGCGTTGGATCTGCTCTTTCGGCTCTGCCAGGTTGACCTTTTGCCCGACTTGATCTGCTTCAACATCGCCATCAGCGCTTGCGAGCCTGAGGGCCACTGGAGGCTGTCGTTGATCTTGCTGGAGGAGCTGAAGCGCGACGCGTTGCAGGCTAGTACCGTCAGTTACAATGCGGCCATCAGCTCCTGCGAGAAGAGCAGTCAGTGGGGCGTCGCGATACAGCTTTTGGAAGAGATGTCATCGAAGTCCTTGTCCGACAGAATTAGCTACAATGCCGCAATCAGCAGCTGCAAGTTGCAGTGGAAACATGCTTTAGCTCTGCTGACCTCCATCTCCTCGGAGCAGATGGATCCCGACGAGATCAGTTTCAATGCCGCCATCAGCGCCTGCGAGAAATGCGGGGCTTGGGACGTGGCGCTCGCGATTCTGGGTCTGATAGCAACCAGCGGGCCGGCCGGACCCGGGATCATCACTTTGAATGCTGCCATGAGTGCATGTGAGAAGAGCCATCGTTGGACTGAAGTGCTGGAGCTTTTCAGCCAAATCCAACTGTGGCATCTCAGCCCTACAGAAATAAGTTGGCAGGTGGTGCTCGGGGCTTGCGAGAGGGCGACCCAGTGGCAAGCCGCCCTGCAAGTGTTGGACCACATGATCTCTGACCAGATCGTTCCGTCAGGAACGGCTGCAGGATCCATCCTTCACTCGCTTCGCCAGTAGCTTGGACGTCGTTATGCATACTCCTCCCTCAACCAACCAGCACTCGAGTCCGAATGCCTGCGCTCGATGTGTTGTTCTGTCGAATTGCCCAGGACATCCGCCGCAGCTTTGGAGACAGTATTGTCGAGGCTGAAGAGCGTCTGGCTCGAAATGGTCGATGTGCCAGAGTTGCCCAGGTCGCTTGGTTGTCACAGACGTTCGTCCGCCGTAGAGCATCAGAACCTGCAAGCTAATTTCGAGAGGATGCAAGATTGCAACATCTCCAGCCCCCAGCCAGAGTATCCGAGCTTGAAAGACCTAGACAGTGATTATCCGTTAGCTTCCCCCTGTTAAAGGCCGTGGACCACCTCGCGTGATAAGTTGTTGTGAAACCAAAAGCCGCTGCGGATTGCCTAAAAAAATATGTAAACACTATTAAACACCACTACAGCCTGTCGCCAGATCCGATGATGGTTTTGGTTTCGGCATATGCTGTTGTTTTGAAGTGAATCCGGCTGCTATTTTCAAAAGCTCCACAGGTAGCAGGTAGAATGTAAACTCCCAAGTTTACTACACAGGTAAGATAAAGCCGATACTTAGTCCATATTGAGAAGCAGGGACTGAGGCAATCATGCACACGCGGCAAGGAGTTGCATGTGGTTGTTTGTTTTCCTGCCCTATCCTTGAATGCTTTAAACCCCCAAAACCCAGAATCCGAAAAACTAAATCAACATGTCTCTACTTACCACGGAACTTCCGAATTGAAGCCCAGCCGAGGTCACTCCAGGAGGAGTTCTCTGTCGTAGCCTCGGCCCCGGGGGTCTTCGCTGTGGCGAAACCCGAAGGTGGCGCCCTTAGGGCCTGTCTTTCGGGATAGGAAGGATTTCATATCCTTGGGTACAGGGGTTAAAACGGGCACCGTGTTTGAGGGTGTTATGCTTTCAGTTGTTTGTATAGGGCTTCACATAATACTGCGTTGAGTTTTCGATGAGGGTTTTTGGGGGCCGACATCTTGTAGCTGGAGGTTGGGGGATTTCGGTTGAGGGTGTGGCGGGTTGGAATTTCTATGTGGCTCCAGTTACATACTTTCTGTAGCGTACACACCCAATCGAAGCACTGATCACTGGGTCTGGGCTTTTGTGTCCTGTCTTGGTCGGGCCGAGGGCTAGCATTGGGGCTTGCTTCTTAGATTCTTGCCGTGCATGCTGCATGTCTGTTCATGTCATGAAGTCGACCGATTCACGAAAGGCTTTCCATGACAATGCAGCTTACCATCCTCTAGGGGGCGGATTGATTACCAATAAATTCTGCCGTAGTTTTCCTTATGATAATTATAAGCCAACGGCGCCTGTAATGCGCCTTGCGTTCTTGCAAACAGCTGGTTGTTAACTCGTTGCCAAAACCCTGGGAAAACGCATTCTTACAGCAAAATGCATCAAGCAGAAGGACAATAATACTTGAATCATCCTATAATTTCTGTTTGCAGTGCTAGAGCCTAGACGGCGACAGCGTTTTCGGGCAGACTCCAAGCGAAACTTTGTCCAGCCTTACACTTCCTGCAAAAGACCGTCAAGGCTTCATACGCTTGTGACAACACGTCTTGTTCCACATCCTTGCACAGTATGTTGTACAAAGAGGCAAAAAAAGCTGCAAATGCCAGTGCTTTCGGCAAGGTCGCCAAAGGCTTTGACGCTTGTGACAACGCGTCTTGTTCCACATATTTTGTACAAAGGCAAAAATGCTGTAAATACCAGTGTTTGCGGCATGGTCGCCAAAGGCATGGATGTTTGTGACAACGCGACTTGCATCAATTTCTTGTGCAGCATGTTGTGCGAAGAGGCTACCTGTGGTATTTGGGCATTGCATGGCATTGCCGCAGTACGAATGATGTTCGTACACCCCCCACCCACTCACCGACCCCTCGCCCCCACCCAAACGAGAAACATAAATCCTCAAACCTGACAAGTGGCTTAAACGCAGGGCACGTTACGGGCTCCGTCACCTATAAGCCTAAAATATACCCCGCATGGCACGTTCCAAATCCTTGCGCCAACAGAAAGAAACAACACAGGGCTGTTTGTTTCTTAGCGGGGTAAAATTTGCACTATCCCTAAACTGGCCCTCAACCCAAACCACGAACCCCAGCCTTGTGTCCAGTGCGAGCGTGAGAGTCGAAACCGTGCAAGGCCTATAAGCCCTAAACATCTGAATCCTCTGAAGGTGTTTGCCAGAGCTTTGGCCCCTAAGATGGTGCGTGGATTTTCGGTTGTTCTTTCGTTTGCGGTCTAGGGTTCGAGCAGGATTTAGGTGGTTGGAAGGCTGGAGGTTAGCAAATCCACATTCTAGGGTTTTTGGGATTTCGGTTTGGAGTGGCTTGCTTCCAGGGGATACAGGAATTCCGGACACTTGGGGTGGCTCCTTCGGCATTCAGTTTCAGTAGGTAGGGGGACATGAAGGTGTCAGCACGGAGCAGTTGGTGGAGCAGCTGGCAGTGTCACTCAAGGAACATGGCTTCTGCCTCTCTGTGGTGTCGCGGCTGCTCGGTGCTTTCCTAGTTAGAATTAAAGTTACTTTGTTCCTGTTTATCCCAGCTGCCAGTAGGCCACTCTCAACATCGACCCTAGGCGATTTGAGGGGCTCGCCTTCGTGACTCATTAGTTGTGGGAGTTGAGCTACTTGCTGCAAGAAGCAATAACATCACCTTGCCTGCATAACTGTGCTCTTCCCCGGTCCTGGGTAGCCAGATTTCATCTCTTCTAATGTTTGCACGACAACGTTGTGCTATACACGGGTGCATGTGCATGTGTTGAATCAGCACAAGTAGACAGATAGATATGCATGCCTGCTGCGCATACGTACATGCCCCGCAGTAGTTGAGTTAAGTCAAAACTAAGCCTTCAAAGCCCCATGTGCGGAATCTCAAAGGCTGTCAGGAATGGCACTTAAGCCTATGCAGAAGAAGGTCCAACCATAGTAAAGCGAGTGGAAAGTTTGGAAAAAAACCCTCGGGTTCATGATGGCAGCAACAAAACGCGCGTCACTATAATTCAGCAATTCGAGTGCTACCGCTTTTCATAGCCTTCTAAGAACTACTATACATGACTGCGTGCCTGAAGCCCGCATAGTTCGCCGGGGGGCTGCATGCATGTAGGTCGCAATACGTCAGTAAACAAGCACCACCAAATCTCTTGGCATCATGTTTCGTGCTTGGCGAATAGACCCCGGTCCAATCAATACAACAAACAAGCCTGGCCTGGTTTCCCTGATTCGCTACGACAATTTCAGACACCCCTATGCCAGGCTTGATCAACCGACCTCCGGAGTGTTACCCCTTGTCTTGGGAGCGGAGACGTCCCCTTCCGGGCGATGGTGTGAAGCACAGTTTGCGGGGCGGCTCGTCAGCAAGCACTACATCTGCCTTTGCGAGCCTTGGAACAAGATTAAGGGAAAGCGGCCGGCCTGGCGGACCAGTCTTATGTAGTTCATGGGGACTAAGTTTTTCCATCATCCCTCATCTGCCAGGAAGGCAGATCGTTGGGTGACGTTGGAAGCAAAGGGAACATCTCGGTGCCTCTACGATCTGTGCAAGTGGATGCGGACACTTGGATTAGCGAGGTCTGTGGGCAGGAGGTCGCCGGGCGTGATTCCTTCACTTCCTACGAAGTCGTTGGTCGATATTCCTCGCCGAGTACGGGAAGGGACGAGTTGATGCTGCTCCGTGTGCAGCCCAAGACTGGGAGGAGACACCAAATTCGAGTGCATTTTGCCAGCATGGGGCGTCCGTTGGTTGGGGATTTAACTTACGGTCGTCAGTCTGAGACCTTGATGCCACAGTGCCTCCGCCTCTTTTTGCACTGTGCCGAGGTCCGTTTTTCGGCACTGTTCGGTGCGTTTCATGCCAGGGTCGAACTGCCCCAAGAGTTGAAGGAGTTGCTGGAGTCGCTGGGACCGGGAGAAAATTCGACAGCATGCCCAGCGATACTGGAGGAGGGATTTGGTCAATGACCCCTTGCCCGCTAGAAGAAGCTTTTATCAGTCTTGACACACAAAATCCCCCAAAAATGCACATTCCACCTGCAGTCTCTTTGTACGAGCCAAAGCTGTGCTGTCTGCAGGCCCGGGAATTTGCGAAGAACATTCCCAAGCCGAAGTTGGCGCCGAAGCAGGTCCTTTGAGCTTGGTGCGATTGGGGGTTTGGTGTAAAAAGGAGGCCCGAATGATTGATCCTGTTCCCTGAGGCTCCCGGATAGAATGAAAGTTGAGCATGGCCCAAAACCCCATTCTGACTGATTCAGGCCCGCATCGTAAACCGTATATGCATAAATATGCATAAAGCCACATCCACCCCGTACCGTAAACCTTCTCATCAAAAAGCCGTTAGCAATCATTGTAAAACCGTGACGAGCCCTCTAATCATTCAGGCCCCGATCTTGGGTGAGGGCGCGGAATGCAGTCTGACATTGGGATGTAGGATTTATCCTGCAGCCTGTCTTATTGTGAGCATCAATGACCCTTCACGTGCAGTATAGTGCAGTCCTAGATAGTCTAAGCAGCCGCATCAATCACCTTGTTTCACAACACAAAGCATAGCCCCCTAAACCCTAAACCCTAAGGCTCCCTAAACCCTATAACCCTACGAGCAGCAGAGTTACTCAGCCCTAAGTCCTAGCGCCAGTACTGCTCGGATTCCAGCAAGACGGCGCTCAGGCTCACAGCTGTCGTCAGCAAGATACTACTACCATTATTATTAGTATTAGTACGAATGTTCTTATTACTGCTATAAAATAAATAAATAACTAACTAACTAAATAAATAAATAAATATATATATATAACCAATTTGTATTCATAGCACTCGTAAGATCGTTGAGGGTTTGATGTCAGCAGGCTAACTTAGGCTCGAGGCTTCAGACCGCCCGGGTGGTGTACAGCGATTTCTGATGTAACTCCTAAGGCTCTAAGGACTCAGATTTTAGGGCTATTGGACCCAAAGACAATATTATATAAGGCTTCTGGGCTATGTTGAGCCTTCCGGTAAGTGTAGGTGTTCTTGAACTCGAGGCAAGCAGAGTTTGGGCAAGTTGTTGTGGGTGTGTGAGCGCCTGGAAGCAGTGTTTGTAGTGCACTACTTTCACTAGTTCGTCGTCTTGCCTGAACTTTTGCGACGTTATGGTTGTTGCCGCAGTTGTTCATCCTACGGAGATTGTGCTTGGCAGATTTGGCAGGTAGTGGTCACAGCGACCAAGATGGAAGAGGAAGAAGAGGTGGTACAGGAAGCTTTGGGTGGGTTTTGCATCAGCCTCGTCTTGCAGCTCGTGCAATCTTGGGAGCCAAATGTTGGTCGAGTGCTAGTCATCAATGGTCGTTCTTCCAAGTGTTCATCTTTTGCTCGACGTTGAGTGTTGGAAGCCGTTCTACATAGTTGTTTTCGAGACCAGGGATGAACAAGCTTAGGGAATCATTGCTGCCGTGACTCATCGCCACAATTAGTTGCCGTTTCGTTCAACCTGGTATCTCCTGGGCTGAAATCAATGCTTTACTTCGCCTGTGGGTCAGGGTTTGCCTGGAGACCACGGCTGTTTTCTTGCTCAAGTCTTAGCTTTAACACAAGCACAGCCAGGAGGCCACGTGATCATCAGTGTAGATGCCGCAACAAGCAGTGCTGGGCTCTGGGGTAGATGATATAGAGAACACATGTTTTTAAGCACCGCAAGGCTTTGTCAGCCCCTGGGAGAATCAGCCTTCTCGGACAGGCTTAAGCTCTAAAGACCTTGTGACGTCTTAGGACATCATGTGTAACATTTGAAGCGCTGTTGTGCCCTGCAAGTTTATACATATATATATATATATGTGTGTGTGTATGTTTTGCTTCCATGGCGTCAGTTCCACCATCGGACCGTATCACAGTCCGCAGTGCAGCTGGTGATGTTTTGGTGGAGTTGAAAGTGCACGACTTGGAACCCGCGGCCAGGTCATCCAGGCCATGGCGTCATGAAAGTAAAATCATTAGATGGCATCATTTGAGCTGCGTGGGGTAGGCATCGCCTCTGGCCCTTTTACATGTCTTTTCACGTGATACTCTGACAGCCCCCAAGCTAACACAAGCCAAAAGGAGCTGTGTGTATCATCATTGGATTTTAATGATGGGTCGCTGACATGATCCAGGTTATGGCAGGAAGTTGAAAATCATCTCCCTCTGGGCCAGTCAGTCAGCGGCCTCCGCTTCAAGGGAGAACTGCTGCCTTCAACGATCCGGTTATGTGACCTTGATTTGCCAGCAGTGGTGGTGGCGAGAACAAAGGTCCGACGACCGCAGCGCTACGTAACCCTGTGGAATGGCGGGACCCCATTCCTGGTGGAGCTGCTTTGCCGTTGCAAAACTCGAAGAGTTGCAGTGTTTCCTCACTGGGAGAAGGAATGGGAAGGGTCGGAAGGGTATGAAGCTTGGCAGCCAACCCGTTCACAGTGTGTGTTTTGTGTGTTGTGTGTTTGGGGCGAGTTGTCGAAGAGCCTGTACAGAGAGTTGTGCCATTGTGCCGCAGGAGAGACAAGAATGGTTGGAAGGTGAAGGTACCACAGATCCACCGAAGTGGAAGAGGCGGCGTTTGGAGAGCGAGAGCGAAGAAGAGCGGGACTTGTCAGGCGGATACGGCGCCAGGCTACGTGATTTTGGTTCGCCGGTGCTCGACATGGAAGTGGAGGATGTGTTCATTGGAAGGAGCGAATTGGAAGACCTAACTCGGCGCAGCCTAGGATTCGGACCTCATCTTGATGGCAACGCCATCCTCTTGAAAAGATGTGACAGGGAATACATCTTCATCGGAAAGGATCTGTTTGGTTTCACGGCGATGTCAGAGATTGTGAAATTTGCATCTCCAGTCGGCCTCAGTTCGGTACCGTATACATTCGCGGTGGATGAGCATGGTCGCCACTACCTCTTTTTGGAGAAGGTGATTCTGGATAGCGTGCCCGAATCTGACAAAGAGAGACTGGGACCCTCCCAGCCATACTGTCATCTCTATGAAGACATCGTGTATGACAAGTGCAAATTTCAGCTGCGGTACGGTCGCTTCGCAATCACGTACAATCTTCCGAGCAGGATGCCTCATCAGCAGAATCCCAAGTATCAGAAGATTGTGAATGGCAAGGTTGAGGTGATCTCGCGAGATAGATTTGAAAAGCTGTTGAAGAAGTGGTTCAAAGCACATGGCATCTCCCACATGCAGTGTTGGAAGGTCCGGCCAAATGGTGACTTCGGGGAGCTTGTAACAGCATCTTCCTAGAGATGTCTACTGCAGACGGGCACGAGAGAAGAACTCTGACCTTCTGAATGCGAGCAGCAAAGCCGCCTGGGCAGCTACGGCCGCTTCATCCCCTGATAGAGCCCGAATAGAAAGTCCTGTCATAGAATCCAAAGCCATTCATCCCCGTCCCCTTCATCTAAGTCAGCAATGTGACATGCAGCCTTTGTCCTTGCGAGTTCAAGCTCAGCAGCGTACCAAACATTCGTCACAGGATTCCAAGCTGTGTTTTACGAGGCAGCCGGATGAATAGGTAGTTACAGCATACTATCCCCTGTTACCAGCATATGTACATAAACATGACAAATTTTACATCCTGGTCGTAGTGGGACTCGCAGTCGCGGTCTCAGCAGCAGCAGCAGCAGCAGCAGTAGCAGCAGCACTGACACTCGTGTCTCAAGATGGGGGTTGTAGCGTAGGTTTGGGGTGAATTTGGCCTGGTTGGGGGAGAGCAGGTGGTGCTTACACATGCCAAAAAGTCCGACTGCGGACCTTCGAAGCCTCGTGCCCAAAAACTCACATACCGCGGAACTGAAAACATCTGATACAATAAAACAACATCCCAAACTTCGAGTCCAAACCCTGGAATATAGCAGGCTATGTTCCCTTTGATGACTATGCGTTGTAATTATCATGGTAATAACAATACTGATAAGAATATATTCCCAAACCCTATGCTAGTTATCAGGCC
>CAJNJA010042509.1:0-10405 GCA_905231915.1 Symbiodinium necroappetens | reverse complement strand
GGGTTCAGCTGATTGGCAGAGTCTGGGTTCAAAAAAGGGGTTTAGGGGGTTTAGGGCTTCAGTGTTTCGGCTTTTGAGCTCTGGATGCTGCTTTAGACTTTGTGTGGGCAAGCTGTGTGGCGTCGGGAAGTTTCAGATTCGCTGGAGGGAACCTTGAATCCGGCGCTCGAATGAAGAAAGGCGGATCTCCAAGTGCGAGGCGATCCTTTTGGAGAAATTATACCCCATCCGAAGCTAACAAGAAACCCAAAACAGCGTTTAGCTTAGTAGGGAGGATGGTACTTACGGGAAAGCCGTCGAAGAATCTGGAATGTGCGAAGACGTCTCCGGGGAAGACTACACCTCGACACCTACACCGTAAAACCCTCAAATTACAAAAGCGGCCCTAAACCCTAAAGCAGCTGGCATGTGCCCAGGCGGAGGGAGCGACAGCATATGGAGGATGCGGCCAAAGTCGCCCAGGTGAAGGATTTCTTAGAAAGGCTGGCGGTTTGAGCCAATTTAATTTTTTGTCGGGTTGAAAGCACCAAAACCACCCGACAAAGTCACCAAGTCATCACACAACTTCAAACCCCAAACCCATCGCCCCTACCTTGGCCAAGCTCGGCTCGAAAGCATCCGACAGCGGGCCGTCGGTTGACTAGCAACATGAAGTCTAGGATCTAGTGGGAAAGGTTCAGGGCAGGAAATGAAACCGAGAGTGTAATTCCCAGACGCACCCAGTCCAAGCCCCAAACCCGCAAATCAAGCACCCCTAAACTCCACCTCTTCATCGAAGGGCTGTAGTGTAGACAGGCTCACCCGTCACATGCCTTTGCCAAATGGCTTCGGCTGACTCTGGCCCTGTACAGAGGGGTTTGCATGTGCACGAATTTTCGAACTTCACCCCTTCGAGGCTTCTGATAGGGGTACACTGCATACTAGTTTACATGGGAGCCGTGCAAGGAATTTAGACGGAGCATCCCCAAACCTCCTTCCCGGAAGCCAGGCCCCGGATCCTGACAATCCCATGTGCGCACCCTCTCTCTCTCTCTCTCCCTCCCTGCCTTATTGTCTCTCCTCGTCCGGCTTCTCTATA
Source organism: Symbiodinium necroappetens (assembly GCA_905231915.1). Classification (NCBI taxonomy): domain Eukaryota; class Dinophyceae; order Suessiales; family Symbiodiniaceae; genus Symbiodinium; species Symbiodinium necroappetens. Next base: position 9,327 of record CAJNJA010042509.1, on the reverse strand, counting down.
CCTCTTTCACTCGGTCTCGTTTATTCTGCGATTCGGTGATTTTATCGGCGTGTCTCGACATCTCTTTCCCTCTCGATGATAAATTGTAAGCCGTGTAGGCGGTCACAGACACATATATAATATATAGATAGATGGTGTCGTAATAGTTTGTCAAGTCACACACACAGGCATATGCCTGCAGCTACTTATACCTTCTTCATACAAGCAGACAGACCCACACACACACACACACTTGCACGCACCCACACACAGGCGAACAGGCACACAGAGACTCAGACACATAGGTACACAGACGCACAGACACACGGACATACAGACACGGACGGGCCGACCAAAGGCCCGAAAGACAGACGAACATTCCATTCAGACAGACAGGCTCAGACACACAGAGACGCACAGACACACACACAGACACACACACACACACAAACAAACAAACAAACACACACACACACAATACACACAAACTCCTATACGAATGTGTGCAACCGCACATGTGTGCGTGTATGTGCATGTACATGCAGGGTAACAGTGTTTGCATTTGCGGTAGAAGTCCAAGCCCATGCAGATACCCCATGGACACCCCATGCAAAATAACACACCCTGTAGAGGATCCGTTAGCCTACGGATGCTCATGCTCACAGCTCCATCTTCTTATCTGAGCCCGAAGACCTAGTTGCAGCCAGCGACTCCCTGGCGGAGCCCACAGGGCCTAAGGGTGTTGAGGGTTGCCTACAAAGAGCTTTAGCGCAGAATATCTGGTTTGCCACAGATCGACAGATAGTCGGACTGGCACAGGGTTTGGGGTTGGGTTGAAGGCTTAGTTTGAAGTTGATGGTTTATAAGCCCTAAATGCAGGACCGCAATACCTTTGTAAACCCTGAGCCCAAGACAATGTCTCAAGCTATTCAGTTTGGGTTTGATCCTTCGTTTTCTAAACTTTCCCAAACCCTAAACCCGTAAACCCTAAAGAGTTTCTGTCCTGTGGGCACCTCCGAGCTGTTCTGCTGCTGGAAAACATCTCGGACCAAGCTGTCCGGACTCGATTGGCTTTGGGATTGTTTTCAGGGTATTTTCAGGTCTGAGGGATTTGCGTTCAGAGTTTTAGGGTTTAGGGGTTTAGACTACATAGGACCTAGGAATTTTGGTCCTGTGTTTCGGAGCAATATGGAGCCGTGAGAATAAATCCTATACCCTCACCCCAGGCCATGCTCGCCCCGAACATGCCCTCCTCAATTTTAAAGCCGTACCACGCGATGTCAAGGTGAGCTTGCACTTAAAAGCCCGAAAGCTTTTTTCTGTTGGCGCTTGACAGACGCTCCAGGCACCACAAGCGAGGCTCACACAGAAGGAGCCCCGGACACCCACGCAATCAGAGCCGTAAACTTGCTCTGCTCGTATTGCATGCCCTGCTTCCAGGTTCTGGACACACATACACACACACACACACACGCACAACTAGATACTTCCAGATTCTGTCGGGATGAAGGGGGCTGGTTGCAGAAGCAAGGCGTTTCACGATTGTAGGGCTTATGGGACTATGATTCAAACAAGGAGCACTTGTTCAAGTGTAGCTTTTGCAGAATGCTGACTTGATCTCATGATTGTGATTCGGCCCCTGGTTGCTCTGTTCACATAGACAGCATCGCTCATGCTTGGAGTGCCCAATCACAGCTCCCACAAGGGAGCTCCCAGAAATTTGGGTAGGTTCCGGGACTGTTCACCCACGTCACCCTGAAGCTCACTTGGCGGAGTTGATGCACTGATGCGGCTCAAGCTCGCCACTGAGCACATTCTTGCCCGGTCTGACCCAGGGCGTCACCTCCGATTCTCGATTTTCTCCTAAACCCTAAACCCCAAACCCTCTGAAGATCTTTGAAAGATCATCAGCCTGAGAGACCTCAGCATGGTATCTTCTAACGGCACCAGGCCTTTGCAGGACAGTACTCCTCACCCTTGAAGACGGAAGACCCTGAACCCTTTGACCCTATACACCCTAAACCCCTAAACCCGTGCCTGGCGCGACTGCGCGAGTCGAAACCCTTATAATCCCTAAACTCTATAAACCCTAAACTATAACTACATGCAGAAACCCCTACTCCAAGTGGTCTTTCAAATTCCAGGCGCCTCGCCAACGTATGATCCGTAGCCCAGCCATACAGGTCCGTCAACCCCTACTGAGTCCCAGAAAATGAAGGTCCTGCGATGCTTAGCGTATTTTGTCTCAGAGGATTTCAAGAAAACCACCATGAGGTATCAGGAATCAGCGTCCAGGTCGAATTTCAATTGCTTACTGTTGCCGTGCCCTCGCATGGAGCTGGGATTGCCTTCCAACGCAAGGATGGCCGCCCAAAAGCCCTAAGCCTGAACCCTGAACTCTGAAACCCTATCGAGGGGGCATTCCTTCAGTTTTTGGGACGTGGTTCCGGTGTAGGCTTTCATCAAAGTCCGCAATCCAAAACCCTAGAATTAAACCCCTACAAAACGGGAGGCAACACACACACACAAAACACAACTTCTGAAGCCTAAACACCCTTAAACCTAAACCCGAAGCCCTAAACCTTAGACCCTAAACCCTAAACCCTGCCATTTTGGCTCAAGACCATCAGCCAGCGAAGCCTTGTGTTCTCTTGAACGTCGGGTGACGCAGCGAAAAACACAGCGTGTGCTCAGACGGTGAGCTCAGATGGCGCAAAGAGGGGAAGGACGAAGAGGGCTCTACACGACGATAATGTCGATAATGGATGTCGAGAGCTCAGGAGCCAGTTCTGTCCTGGACAGCATCAAGAGGAGAATCCGGGAATCAGAAGACGGTGAGATAAACCTGCTCATCCTGATAGACGTTGCGAACATCGAAATGTTCAGCGCGAGGAACACGGGCCTGAAGGAGTTTATGGGGCGGTTGAGTTCCGAGTCGACGAAGGGACGGACGTTCGAAAGCACGAGTATCATTCCGCTCTACGACTCACACTGGCCGATGATCAAAATGGCAGAGCTCATTGAGAGATCGTCTTCGGTAAGCAACTCGCAGTGGTCGCCGACACACTCGATGAGCGGACCCTTAAGCGAGAAATGGACGAAAATCTCGGAGACCCACTCTTATGCCGGTGGGTGTCTCTCAGCAGCAGGAGACGCAAACACTAAGGGGATGATTGTGTCTCAGCTATGGATGGCGACGATACCGACCGACAAGGCTCCTACAATTGTTGTGATCGGAGGCGACGTGACGCTGACAGCATTGCCGGATGGAGTTTCAGAGTTCGGGGTTGTGAGATGCGGGAGCGAAAATGAGGTGGTGTTTTCTGTGGCGAAAGGCGACAAAGTTCCAATTTCCAATGGTGAAGTCGAGAATCGTCTCGGCAGTTTTGTCAGGCGGAGACATCACCCCTCTGGCGGCCACTTCGAGAACAGGATTGACAGCCAAGCCTTTGGAGTCTGAAGATCAAGCACGTGAGGCTCTCAAGGACTCGATCTCTATGCTGAACTCTCGTCTTGCCGCTGAAAGACCTTCGTTTTCGAAGATCGGAGATCCCAGAGACGGAGACGCAATAGGAGCAGCAGTTTTGAGGCTCTACGAGACGGACCTTTTGGAGATGTCGATGCGTGACGACGATTGGATCGAAGGTGTCCTCGATCTGGTGGGCTACAAGGATGTCGGAGGAGACGATCAGGTTGTTGAGCTGCTTGATACCGATCCTCAGGACATTTCGAAGGTGATGAACGAGATGATGAGGAAGATCCCGAGCCACAAAAGCCCGATCGGTCTGTATCCATCGACGGTGAAGATCTTGAGAGAGAAGCTATCGGACGGTCAGAACTACACAATTGAGACCGAGAGAGCTGCTCCATTTTTCAAGAGGTATGAGATCTCGACAGAAAAGACCTTTCAGCCCTGTATGATAAGAGACATCACCGATGTGGGGTATTTCGAACTAGTAGGCTTGAACATCTATCAGTATGTGCCCAAGGAGAAGGGAAGGCATGCTGTGGGACCTACTTTGGACATCGTGCAGGGAAAACCAACGGCTCTCACAATGATGAGTATGATGACACCGACAAGAAGAACAGAGCCGCACCGAAGCACTCCTATGTCGACAGAAGAAGTTGCGGCGATCTTCAGGACACTGACTGAAACACTTTCCGCAGCTTTGATGGAAATGTATGATGAGATGACGACTGCCGAAAGGGCTGAGGTCTCAACCGCCATGAGGCACTGGGACATCCACGGCGACCCGACAGTGTTGACGAGGATCATCATATCGAGTCTTTCGGCTATGTCGGCGCGGAGCGGGCCAGGGGCTCGTCGACCTTGAGTTCCCGTGCTCGATCGTCTTGAAGCTCTGATCCCAAGGCCTTCTGAACACAATATCCTCTGACGGCCTGACGATCAAGAGGTCCTGATGTCTGATCGTTTTTACACAGCACTTTGGCTGAGTACAGAGCGCGGAACGACACTGTACATTTCTCCTCCCCTTCCTTAGGCCCTGACCCCCTAAGCGTAGGTGCGTAGTGTACCGAGCTGTTGCCATGGCCCGGTTGCGTCGTCATGGCGACTTACGAGGAGTGCCACATCTGCGGACCTTTGCTCCCCTGTGGGGACTGGAGGTGTGGGACCACCTCAACTGCATGCCGTGGCCTCTGGCGTGCCGAGTAGCACAAGAACTGAAGTTCTTCGTCAGAGGGATGCAGAGAGCATGGCACTGGTGGTTGCTGCGTGTCGAAGGGCTTCAAAGGTACCTGGACGAGCTGTTGGAGGCGACAGTGGAGTTTCCGCAGCTCAGTCAGGCTCAGCTACAGTGGACGACAACATGTTCCACTGAGGAGTCCTTTGTGCGATTTTTCCTTGTGGAAAACTACATAAGAATTGAGATGACTGCGGAAGCCATCTCATGGCCTGTCATTCACAGGCACTTACCTTGCTGGGAGGTAATACTGCAACAGGCCAGGACACCGGAACTTCATGGCTGAAGGCTCTCAGCGCTTACGCACTGGCAGGCCAGTTTGGCGAAACAATTCTTGAAGCCCTGAGCTGGTGGAGAGAACTCTGGATGCTTTTGTGAGTTGGTACACATAGGACAGGGGCAAGGTGGAATTTGGCTCGCTGAGCCAGCATCGGCGATGTCTGTCTGGCACAATTGCAAGAATATGAATTGGTGGATATTTGCATGGTGGCGAATTCGTGGTGTCTTGTGGCTGGGAAGCTGGATGTCCGTGTGGCATTTATACCTACAGCCACTGCATAGCTGAATTGGTGGATATTCCCTTTCTGCATGGCTGCGACTTTGTCATTCCTGCATGGTTGTGAATTTATGAATCTGTGGTGGATATTCGGTTCTGCATGACCGTGAATTTGTGGTATTCAACCTTTGGAATGCATGGATATTCGCTTGGTGCAAGATAGGTGCCTCTGTGCAGCTGTGGTAGATATTTGGTCCTGCATGACTGTGAATTTGAGGTATTCATTTCTTGAACTGCAGGAAACACTTGCATGGGCAAGATTGGAAATGGCGTCGGGCACTGCTGCAGCGATACTTGAATTTGGGATATTTGATCCCGGTTTAACGAGAATTGGTTGTATTCGTTTGGTGCATGAAGCTTCCGTCTCCAGTGGCGCCTGCCTACGTACAACAGCTGCAATGGCCATGCTGATATGTGGGGAGATGTGGATCTTGGGACGGTTGGCGACCCATAGGGAAGCGAATTCACGTGGTGAATTGAAGAATGATGAATTCCTGCTTGAATTGGAACACCTTTGCATGCAGAGGACGTAAACGTTGGTCCGTGTACAGTTGGTTGCATGTCAGTGAGGGAATTAGGCATGTCGCCGGTGAGCCCTGCAGAACTATAGATGTGATGCTGTGACGCTTGGTGTGCTTGTTCTGTATATGTGTGTTGAGCCTTGCTGTTTGTTTAAGTAAATCACTATGCGTCCGAGCCTTGGTGCCAACTTGTGAAGCATGGAGCAATGTCTCTGTGGAAACTCGATGTCTTTCAGCTCTAAACTTGAGGAGAGTGGGGTAATACGTCCCACTGTGTAGCACAGGGAGCTCTGTGAGTAGTTTCTTCGGTGGCTCATGGTTTTAGAAGGGTTCCTGGTTCGCCGTGTCGCATTCAGAGCTCTCCACGCGTGACGGAATTGTGTGGAGCCTTGCCTGCCTGGTGCGAGTGTGAGAGTCGAAACCCTTAGACACTTCTTCTACCGTGTAGGCGGATGGAAAAGGGCCCTTTATTAAAAAAAACCCTTAGACCCTCAGCCTGAAGCTTCAGGCCTTCTACCGCCCCAAGCAAAGCGCAAAACCCTGTCGCCCTCACCTTGGGACCTGTCAGAGGGGAGCTGAGGATTAGAAGCTCGGGGCCTATAGTTCCTGAATCAGTCCCTCTTGATCTTCATATTTTGGGTTGGAACCAAAGTTTCGGGTCTAGGGTTTAGGGTAGGAACCAAGGTCCCTAAGGGTCTAGGGTAGGCATCGCTGGCTTACACTCAGGGCCCAGCTGCAAAAAAATGGGTTCCAGGGTAGACCCTGGACCACCATTCGAGTTATTCAGGCCCTTGGCTTCGATTCCCCGGGTACCTTGGACTGGGGCCTTCTGGGCTTTAGTTAGGACTCGGGAGTTTTGCGGGGGCTTTTAGGACTACTTTGGGGCTGAGTGCTTTAGGACTTCAGGGCTATATAAGATTCAGGGTTTAGGTTTCAGAAACGTCATGCTTGCACCGGCTACATCGACGAGGCCTGCTGCTCAGAGTTCTCATAGCTTAGATGCCGATGAAAGCTTTTAGAGAGCGCAACAGCCCGAAACGAAACTCACCTCTGTAAGTCCCAGGAACCCTCGTAAGCCTTCTGTCTGAAATATACCCCACATGCTGCAAACCCTAAGCCCGCGTGAATGCAACTACTTATCCCTAAGGGATATGCTGGCAAGCTCTGCAGCATCTCGAAGCCATCGGAACAAGTCGTCTCCTGATCTTGGTTTCCAATGCTGATGCAGGGCCGTGTGGCAGCTCACGCCGGTCGCATGCCCCGCGCGGAAACTACTCCCACGTCTCGGGGAAGGCGCTTCTGACTCAGGCCAGTGCGGACATGTCATACAATTTGCGATCATTTGACGGCTCTAGCCTAGTGCTGAAAGCATCATTCGGAGATGAATGCAGCAGCTTGTATTGAACGGGGCTACACTCCTGCCAGAATTTCAAGCCGCATGCCTTCAGATTTATTTTGTTTCTCTTGCGGAAGCCAGGTGAAAAGTCGGGCCTGTGTGGTCGAGCTTGGTGCACGTAGCTTTTGGGTTTTCCATGTCGCCAGCGTTAAGTTTATTGTCGTTGGTTCTGTCAACTTTGAACCCTTGATACCAGCTCTAGCACGCACACTTGCAAAGATCTCACTCACCCGGGTCGTTCTTATATGGCAGTAGCTTCATTATTACTGTCTACAGATTCGTGCATGCAGGTTGTCGTCCCATGAGTGCTTTGTAGTTGGGTTTTGTTGGTTCTCCTGGCGTCTTGGGTCGACGAACCTTCGAACCAAGTGCTTCATCTGGCAGCGCCCGTATAGTCTGGGGCCTCGGGTTCAGGCTTTAGGATTGCTACCCAGCTGATTGGCAGAGTCTGGGTTCAAAAAGGGATTGCTACTGAAACCCTAAAACCCAAAAACCTAAGACCCCAAACCCTAAACCATAAACCCCTAAACCCCTGCTACAACCTTGCTAAGTGGGAGTGAAAAAACCCTGCTTCAAATTGCTTTTGGATCCAAGCAGGCCGGCGGTGGGCTCGATTTGCGGCCGCTCTCACGGCCGGAGGGACGAAGGGCTGGGCTCTGCTTGTATAATTATGGTGATTGGAATTCCGAGTTTTACTGCGTTCGGAGTCTTTGCTGCTGTAAGATATGTGTGTATATACATATACATTCAATTTTGTATTTAAGTGTAGGGCGGGCTTGTGATGTGGGGCTGGGTTCAAAGTTTCGGTTTACCGGCTGTGGGTGTAAGATTTGCCGTGTAGTGCTTTGGGTTTTCAATTTGGTTGTTCAGCTTTTTGCGCCGTAACTGTATGCCAGCACACACGGGAAAACTACCCCAAACACTTCACTACTCCTCAAGCGCACGTGCATGGCGAAGACATCCAGAACGCCTAGAACCCATAATTTAATCGGTGTGCTCGCGTCGGTGAAACCCGAAGCCCCAGCCCCGAAAAAGTAAGAAACAAAAGACGCATGGACGCTGGTGATCTAGGTGTGTAATACATTTGTCAGAAGATTTTGTACTTGTATTTCCCTATAGTCCATAAACAAATTAGTAAATATAAGTCTATATATATATATATACATATATATTCTATTATATATATATATACACACATATATATATATACTGACTTATATACATACATACATTCTTGTAATACAATATGTCCCCAAACCCAGTCCGAACTATTCAGGCCCCTACATACATACAGCCCCTGAAAGGAGCCAAGACTTGACCCGACTGGCAGTATGAGCGAATAGGGTTTTATATTTATGCTAATAGGGTTCAGGGTTTAGGGTTCTATGTTATACCATGATCATATTAGGGACTATGAGGGAATAAAAATCATTTGATGATCAGCGGCACTTGACAAATTGAGCTCAAATCCAAGCGCTATACTCGTAAGGGGTTAGGATTCGTAGATTTGGGGATAGGGCTGAAGGTGAGGCCTGGCTCATGATTCTCTAAGACCGAGAAACTACTTTTAAGACTGTTGCTCCTGTTCTACTTTGGTTTCAGGAGGCTCTAGACAGACTAATCCATTCTTTCGCTTGTCTTGAAGCACCAGGCAGTGCACCTTAAGTCAGGCATGCGCAACATTGTTAGCATTGCCGTCAACATTCTTCATGGAAAAGCATATCACTATCATGCTGATGTTGGCCGTGTTGAATACATCTTGGTCAATGACTAACAGACCCATAAATATAAGGAGTCACAAGCAGCACTGCCACTCAAGCATGTGTATTGTCCGCGAAACCTGGGTTCAAGGATACAGAGTTTATATTGTTGGGTTTGGGGCAGTTTAGGGTTTCGTGCAGGCGGTGCCGCTGCTTCGGATGGCGTCCGGCCGACAGCAGGTCTCAGAGACAAAGCGGCGGCGAACCGAGATGCAAGGCCGGGAATCTCGATGGATCAGGGTTTAAAGGGAGTATTCACAAGAACTTTTGAGTAATATAGGGGCCTTAATAATATATTTACGGGCTGCCGCCAGTGCCGCCGACCCCGAAAGATGAGAGGTCAGTATCCAAGGAAGGCCACCGGATTTCAGCCATAGTGCTCAAGCTAGTCGTGCAAAGCTTCTCCACGCCT